>CM050416.1:34218134-34220634 GCA_027564155.1 Gymnocypris eckloni scoliostomus
TTTAATATACTGATGCACATGCCTTTTCTTTCTCCACTGTTTACATTAAGACATGCTTTTCTTAACCTACTGTTTACACGGATATTAGCCAAAACATGCATTTTGATGTAGTTTTGTCTGTATTTATTCATCCATGCACAAAAAAGCGGAGGAGAGCTCAGTATTCGTGCAGAGTTGATGCGGCTGTTGCGTGCGCTTCAGATGTGTGTGCGCGCTTCAGACGCTGCGCTTCAGATGTGTGTGTGCGCATTTAAGATGTGTGTGTGCGCTTCAGATGTGCGCGCGGAAAACTTCTCACAGCGCTCGACTGTTACTCCAACAATCCCGAGCGTCTTTTATGCTCGCCTCGTGCCTTCGGGCAGTCCTTATATCGAGTCCTGATACGTGAGATTGAACGAGAATGCACGCGTTGGCTGTAATGCATAGACGGACATTATGTGGACAGTGGCAAAATAAAGATGCCTTTTTATACTACAGATATCGATATTTTACATGGCATTGATGCATCGTACATCGTATCGATCCATATCGATGAATCGTTACATCCCTATTCGCTATGGTATAATATTATTAATACTTGAAAATTGCATTTTAGTATACAATAGTAATATATTTCAGTCATAATTTCTTCAAGTTAAACTAGACTCTTATTTTGACGGGTTGTCATGAAGGTCTTTCAGTGTGTTTGACTGTAGTGTTTCTCAAATGAAGACTTTATAATAGTTAGCCTATTAGTGACAAGCACTGACTGGCTGTCGCTGCATTTATTTCTGCTTTTAGATGAATCCATATCGAGTCAAAATGTCCAGAACTTATCCTCGCTATCAGTATAAATCTCATCGCTCAATATGATGTGGTTTCATCGCTCAGCCTATACTCCGTGTCTACTACAGTTGTGTAATGGATGGGGGTAAAGTGGGGTAAAGTGGTGGAAAGTGTGGCTGTGATTATGTTAACGCACCTGTAATGTCTTTGAACAGCATTCATTTGATCCCACTGCACCGAGTACAAGCTAAGCATTATATGGAGAGTAATTGTATGGCTGTAACACCTATTTTTTTCATTGCTGTCATCATCTGTCGCCCCTGTTGTCTTGAAATCATCCTGCCGCCTCGGCTCGCTTGACTCGTTTTGTGCAGTGAGGCTCTTTCTGAGTTAAGCGCTTTCAAATTGTTGCCTTGAATGGGAATTACGTGTAAATTACTGCCACCCGTCTTTATGAGCTTCAGTCGCACGATTGATAGACTCACTATTTATAGACGGAAGCGCAGGAAAGCCTAGTGAGTTTCCCGAAAGGCTTTTCTCCTCCGTCATGCGTCTCGTTTAATGGTTCAGTCAGACACTAAGAGTTTTTCTCAAAACGGTTCAGTGCTTTTTTGCAATTGTGTTTAGATTGCTGTTCGATATGAAGCATGTCTGTTTTGATAAAGACACAATGACTTCCTAATAAGGATTGAGGTTCCTACACTCAAGAAACACTTGCTGTATGAATAGAGGCATAAAAGGAGTGGTTTCTTTAGAGGAGCATAGAGTTATGAATGTCCTGGCTTCTGTTTTCTATGCGGTGAAGGTGGATGTGGACAGGAGCTGTCATAAAGCACAGTAAAACCGCCATAAGTGTTTTATTATTTAACAGAAATCAAACACTTATTCATGAAGCCGTAGCTATGTTTAATCCATAACAGTGCTGCTGTGGAAAGTTTGTGAATTTTCTATATTTCTGCATAAATATGACCCAAAACATAATCAGATATTCGCACAAGTCCTGAAAGTAGACCGAGAACCGAATCAAGCAAATGAGACAACTATTTTCTTTGTCATTTATTTATTCATTCAGGAAAATTATCCAATATTGCATATCTGTGAGTGGCAAAAGTATGTGAACCTCTTGGATTAGCAGTTGCTTTAAAGGTGAAATTAAAGTCCATCTGTGAAGAGGTGTTTTCAGTGCAATGACCATCAAAAGTCAGTACGAGACTTGTTTTAATTTAAAGAACAGGGATCTATTAAAGTCTGGTCATGTTTGTGGAAGAATCATGTCCCAAACAAAGGAGATTACTGAGGACCTCGGAGAAAGAGTTGATGTTGCTCATCAGGATAGAAAAGTTTACAAAACCATCTCTAAAGAGTTTGGACTCCACAAATCCACCGTCAGACAGATTGTGTTCAAATGGAGGAAATCCAAGACCTTCCCGAGAAGTGGCCGACCAACAAAGATCACTCCAAAGCAGAACGTGTAATAGAAGTTACTCTGGGAACATTTGCAGCCAGACTAAGCAACTAAAGGCCTTTCTCACATTGCTAATGTTAATGTTCATGAGTCCACCTTCAGGATAACACTGAGCAGCCATGGTGTGCATGGAAGAAAGACACTGTTCTCCAAAAATAAAATAGCTTGCTAAAGATCACGTGGATGAGCCAGAGGACTATTGGAGAAAGGTTTACTGGATGGATGAAACCAAAATATAACGTATTGGTTTAAATGAGAAGCTATTATGTT
>CM050416.1:34225634-34243134 GCA_027564155.1 Gymnocypris eckloni scoliostomus
CTGTGTGTGTGTGTGTGTCTCTGTGTGTGTGTGTGTCTCTGTGTGTGTGTGTGTGTGTGTGTGTGTGTGTGTGTCTCTCTCTGTGTCTGTGTGTGTGTGTCTCTGTGTGTGTGTGTGTGTGTCTCTCTGTGTGTGTGTGTGTGTGTGTGTCTCTCTCTGTGTGTGTGTGTGTGTGTGTCTCTCTGTGTGTGTGTGTGTGTGTGTGTCTGTGTGTGTGTGTGTGTGTGTGTGTGTGTCTCTGTGTGTGTGTGTGTGTGAGCAGAGATCAGTAACGCTGTAACTCCTCTCTCAGATCTGGAGGGTTTGGTGGACACCAGTGTGGCAAAGATCGTTTCTGACCGCAATCTACCGCTGCTCGTGAGACAGATGGCACTCCACGCCAATGTGAGACCCCTTCTTGTCTTTTGTCTCATTTGATTCATATGGAAGCTTAATTCTGACACGGAAAAAACTATTAATCTGTGAGTGGGGCGTGAGTTTGTATCTCAGAATTTGGAGTTTTACCCAGAAGTGTGAGTTCACATCTCTTAAAATCTGAGTTTACTTCTCACAAATCTGACTTTTTCCTCTGATTTCTGAGTTTACTTTGTACAAATCAGATTTTTTCTTCGACAACCCCCACACACACACACACACAATTTTGAGTTTTTTTTTCTGGGAAATCGGCGTTTACATCTCACAATTCTGTCTTATTTTATCGGAGTTGTGAGGGTTTTTCTCCGTCCATAAGAACAAGTTTATAGGCAGAGAAAAAAGCCAGAATTAAGAAGTCCGTCAGAACTGAGAGCTACGAACTCGGAATTGTGAGGAAAAAGTCATAATTGTGAGAATTTGCCGTTACCTTTTTATTTATGCAGTTATGTTTTTATTTACTTTTTTACTCCATGGGTGTAAACAAGCTTCAAGATGTTTTTGACCTTTGCACTTTTGTGTTTTTTTGTTTTTCCGCTGCAAAAAAAATCTATTTCTTTTTGTCTGTCTGACTACACTGTATGCAATTAATTCACTTAACATTGAGAAAAATGTTTCAAATGCTTGAACCATAAGTGTTTGCTAGGTTACTTCAAATTTTTGTATACTTAAGCGCAATTTTAAAGTTGTACTTTTTTACTTTTACTCTGTGTTTTGGCTTGCACATTGTCAAGTGTAATTTTGACATCCCTGATTTTGACTCCAAAGTAGCGGTTTTCCTCAGCTGCAAATCATGTCATAATCCGAGCTGTTATTCATGTGGAAAGCATGCAGAGCGAGCGCAGTAATACCGATGTTTGTCTAAACAGAAAGCACTAATAAAGACCGTCTCTGTAAAACAGAAGAGTGATTGTGGCAGACAGATCTGGACGCCCGTTGTTCTGTTGAGCATAAATATGCAGTTTTTCTGGGTTCGTTCTCGTCCCACCTACTGTGATAAGTGGAGAGTGTGTAATAAGGCTGTTTGGTGTGAGTTTCCTCAGAGACCCTAGAAATCACTGCAGGCTCCCGGAGAGCGCGGCCCACTGCCTCCGGCTCCAATTAGCAACACATGCCACAAACCAGCCGGCAGGTCAGGGGAGGACAAACGCAGAACTCGGGTTTACCCGGACTATTTTGGGGTGGATTATTAACTTGTTTCCATGGTTACAAGGGAACTTTAGGAGACAGAAAGTACTTTAGTTTGGGGCTTTATGTGCAATCCTGGCACCATGTTGCTATCCTAAATCAAAGTGTATTCAGTATACGGCACTCACCTTTCACAGCCCAATCAACTGCTGACTGAGACAATCTGGTCCAACGCTACACTATTTTTCTTGTTCATTTTGCTTGAAAATATGTCTCAGAAGCTGTGACCACCTTCTGAATAGTTTTCATTCTTTAAACAGTCATTTCGAATGATCACATTGCATTTGAAGCTTTTTAATGAGTGTTTTATCTGCTTCCTTGTCTTGTATAGATGGCATCGCTGGTGCATCAGTGCAGAGCGAACCCATCTGACGCCTACGCTTCAAAATGGCTGGCGAGATTGAGACACATCAAGAGGACCAGGACACGGGTACAAAAGCTCGTGTGTGTGTGTGTGTGTATGTATATGATGTATATGTATATGTATGTGTGTATATATGTGTGTGTATGTGTGTATATATGTGTGTATGTGTATATGTATGTGTATATGTTTATATGTGTATATATATATATATATGTATATATATGTGTATGTGTATATGTATGTGTGTGTATATATGTGTGTGTGTGTGTGTATATATATATATATATATATATATATATATGTATATATATATATATATATGTGTGTGTGTTTTCTATATATCTATATTAGTGCGGTCAAATGATTAATCGTGATTAATCAGATCCAAAATAAAAGTTTGTTTACATAATGTGTGTGTACTGTGTATATTTATGCAAATATAAACACACACACATTCATGCATATATTTAAGATTTTTTTTTACATGTATATAATGTAAATTATATGAAAATAAATGTACAACTATATTTAATATATAAATGTAAATACAACATTTTCAAAATATATGCTGTATGTGTGTGTATTTATATATGCATAATAAATATACACGCAGTACACACACATATATTATGTAAACAGAAACTTTTATTTTGGATGATTAATCGCTTGACAGCACTAATATATATCTATATGTAGCTTTTGAATGTGAATATACTATCATTCAAAAGTTTTTAGAGAAGTTTCTTCTGCTCATCAAGGCTGAATTTATTTGATCAAAAATACAGAAAAAACTATATTATTGTAATTTAAAATAATGTTTTTCTATATTTATAATCTTTAAAATGTGATTTATTCCTGTGATCTAAGCTGTATTTCCAGCATCATATCTCCAGTCTTCAGTGTCACATGATCTTCAGAAATCATTATAATATGCTGATTTATTATCAATGTTGATGGTTGTTGCTTCATATTTTTTGGAAGCTGTTACACTTTTTTTCAGGATTCTTTGGTGAATAAGTTAAAAAGAACAGCATTTATTTAAATATAAATATTTTGTGACAATATACACTACAGTTTAACATTTGGGGTCACACTTTTTTTTTTTTTTTTTTAAAGAAATGAATACTTTTATTCAGCAATAAATAAAATTGATAAATTGTTCAAATGATAAAAAGTGACAGTAAAAAATATTGCTAGAAATATTGTTAGAATGAAAAAAAAAACATAACCCCAAAGTTTAGTGTGTCTGTATGCTGTATGAAATGTTTTCTCCATCAACAGGCTCAGGAGGAAATTCAGTCGCGCCCCACCCACGCCATCTCTCTGACCCAAGGCCACGCCCCCATGCAGAATAAACCCGCCCACCAGCCCTCCGGCTCTGCTTCGAACCCGGACGCCGGCCAGAGGAAGAGGCTGCTGTCCACCATCGATGATTTCACAGACTTTGTCTAGCGAGAGACGAGTGACGCTGTGTTCCCATCAGTCCAGACAAACCAATCCGCTCCGCCGGGACACCGCTTCACTCTGAGACTGTATGAATGCATTTCACAAAGCGCTGCTCCGACTGCTGAAAGATGGATGTAAACGCATGCACTGGCCTTATCAGCAGTCGTTTGTAGCTGTATGACTAAAGTGCACACGGTTAACACGCTTTCCTGTCTCTGCCCATCTTCATCCACACGTTTCTTTCTCACGTCACGACCATTTTCATATATTCAGAGAAAAACAACAAGATAAAATGAGTATATTAAGCGTCCTAACGTTTTGCTTGTATTCGTTGTGTGTGATGGTTATTGCTTATCTAATGAGTTTCTAATTGAACAACAGATTCGCAGAACAACAGCTAGTACGGTAACACCGCATCAGAGGTGTGTGCTTGTGTCGCTACCAAATAAAACACTGAAATACTGCTGCTGTTCAGAGTCTTTCACTCTCGAGTAAAACCTCGTTATACTTCATCATTTACTGTCCAAGTCTTGTGTATGCATGAGTATTGTGCAAATGAACTTTGTAAGGGCAATATTGAGGAGTTGATTTTTATTTATAGCAACTTTCTAAAACTCATCTAGGCTTCTCACACTTGACATAGTTAACCCTGGGTTATTTCGTGTTTAACACTCATTACCCCGAGCTAACTTGCGGCTGAGAAACCCAGACGTGTGGAAAAGGTCGGTTGGGGTACATAAGAGACTAGATATATTTTTGAGTTCCCATTTGCTCAAATGGCAACAAAAAAACTCCACAATAGTGTTTTCATGACTTTCTAATAGAGCAAGAATTAGAGCGAGACTAATAACGGCAGTCAGTAGAGAAAATGGTGTAAAAATGTACCTTCACTCCTGTAGGTGCTGTATTATGAAGCCCGTTTCGCCAATGAATTTAAAAAAAATAGGGTAATTTTGGCTTTTTATTTCACAATTCTGACTTTTTTTTTTTTTTTTTGGATTGTGAGTTTACCTTATAACTCAATAAAAATGTCTGAATTGTGAGATTTAAACTCATATTGTGAGTTGAGTTATAAAGTACAGTTCAGAGGAAACCTGTTCTCAGAATTGAGTTTATATATCTGAGAAAAGTCATAATTTCACAATTCTGAGAACAGGTTTTTTTTTTTTTTGAGAAATAACTTTTTGTATTTTTTTGCGTTTGGTCTCGTACTGTATCGCGTCTCTTGTCAGTGTCTGCGCTTGCTTGGCCATTTGTTGTGATTAACAGGAAAGTGTGTTCAGCTGAATTCAAATAGTGATTTGTTAGATGTGTTTAAATAAGGTTAATATACCGCGGCAGCCGTCGTGTGAAGCCCTCCTCGTGATAAGACCATCGACTCTACCGTGTGACTCCACCAGACAGGACACCGACAAAAGATATAAGTATCGCTTTTTATTTATCCTCTTTCCTACTACTTGTTTCACTTCTGTTTTACTTTTTATAACCAATTCTTACTATGTAAAAAATAAGTATACTTAGGCCTTTAGTGTTATGTTAGAATCATTATTATACTCATAACTTTTCTTGATTTAATATTGACTTGTTTTTAGCTTTATTTTTGTTTTCATTTAAATGTTTAGTTTTGAAATGTTGTTGTATGATTTTTCATTTTTATTTAATTTCTATAACTTCTTAAATGTGTGTATATATAATATTTATAGCTTTAACTTTGAATTTTAGTTACTTTTTCTTATTTGTAAGTCACTTTAGATAAAAGCGTCTGCTAAATGACTAAAAGTGAAGTAAAATGCTCTTTCCATTTAAAATAAGATGAAACCTGCAAAGACAAAGCATTATTTTGTTTATATGGAGAGATTTATTTGATTTGGGGCTTTTTTAAATTAAATTTCAATTAGGTTTTGTTATTTATATTTACATTTTGTTATTTAGCAGAGGCTTTTATCCAAAGGGCAATAGAAGCAATCAAAACCAACAAAAGAGCAATGAAGTGTTATATTAGTATAATTATTATAGTGTTATATTTAAATGTCACAAAGAAACGTGCAGCATTTGTCCAAGCAATTATAAAAGGACACATTTAATTTATAATCCGTCTTAAATCTCATTTTGTTCAAATAAAATCTTGAATCGAATCGTGAGTGAATGGTTACATCCCTAATATTTATCACAGGAACCACAGACTCTCAGCTGTCAGACTTTATTTGACTTTGTCAAGTGCAAAAGCATGTAAAGCAAAGTGCTACAACGTTACAAGTACAACACCAAATGTCAAACCTGCAATCAACACATTACTGTTCATTCAGCATTTGATACAAAAAATTAATACTTTACAATATTGCATGCAAGTATGTTTTGGCAATTGTGACTGGTTTGAAATGGCACACATGATTTATAATTTTGTTTCTGAAAAAAGTAAGAAATATTTTAGCGGCAGTACTATCCTGCAAAGAACTACTAAAAAGCCATTATATTTAACAATGACTGCTTGTGCTGTGTGTAGTTCTGTTGGAAATAGCTTTCATACCTATTTTGGGTCTTATGTTTTCCTTTGGCCAGTGCCAGGGATAAATATAATATGCAGCAAAGCGTTTGTGTGAAATAATACTACGATCCATTTTGTGTACTGAAATTTCTACTCAGTGTGGTTAAGGCAAACGAGATTAACACAATGCAATCGAACTCCAATACAATATTTACATCAGGGCACACCAATATGTACAGATAAACATGATCTATCTAAACCTCATCTGGAAAGGTCTGAATAAGAACGTAACTGTAGTGAAAGTGACGTTTGACCGAATCAAAACTTCATGTAGTGGATATTTCCAAGTGCTTAAGCATAAGCGAATCATCAAATCACTCTTAACTACTCAATATCTGAGACCTTAATACATGTATTTTTTAAAGCGGAAAACAACAAACAAACAAAGAAATCCTGGTTTGGGTTTTAAAAAGAGGTTCCCTGAGCATCATCACGGTAAACAACAATTTAGTACTTCACAAGAGACGTAAAATCAACACATTGAAGAAACAAATACATGAAAAGTAATGGTACTTAATATCCTGATGCAGCTTATGTATAATACTCAAAGAGAATAGTTGTATGTGAAGAAATAGTACATATTAATTAAATATGGCAAAGCTTGACAGTGAAATAAAGTGCTAAGTTCAAAATAAACTTAAGTTAATTTCTTGTTACTTGAGTAGCAAGCTTTGGCAAAATTATACGGAGAGTAATGCTGTTGTAATTATCATTTATGTTCGTACCAAGCTTATTTTATTACTTCTGCAAAACATTTTACATAACGCATTCAAATTAATTACACCGATGCCTTCACAATCATTCGTATTATAACATCAATACAAAGTGCTTTTTAAATTAGATTCAAAACATCATAGAAGGCAGAAACAAACATACTTCCATTTATCATAAGTTGGGTTTTCATTCATTAACTAACTACTTAATAATAATGCTTTTACCTGCTGGAATAACAAAATCCCCATACAGAGGATTCTGGGAGTTGTGCTTGAATGAGGGACGTACCTTTGACTTAACTTTTTCCTTACTTCATCTAACATTTCATGTCCTACTATTACGTTATCCCAAATGTTTGGTCTCCCTTTAAATTCACACTTTCTGACATGCTTTCCCTTCACTTAGTTTTCCTTCTAATTTCATCTTCGTTTCGCTCCGAGAAACCTCTGAATGGAGCTGACATGCAATTATGTCAGAGAATATATATATATATGAAATCCTGAGGATTACTAGTTGTTTAGCACCCTGATGGCCTCTTCAGAAGTATGTTAGTGTGAGTGGGTCAATTGTACAAGTTCATATATTTTCTGATATGTTTTTGTGTCTATTTTTCGCAACATGCCATTGTATTAAAAAGCATGAATTATGCATAAGTACCTCAAAGCATAGCTCTATATTTATGTAATGGCATCAAATGTGTACCTGCAGTCTGGGTCTGTATGTGTGTGTTTGTCAGTGTGAGCCCTTTATGAATAAACTGTGCCTATTCTGCATCAATGGGCGATACATATACCCATGACCTTAAGATAGCTTCCTTTAACAACACAAAAAATTGTTTCATCAAACATAACTAAAAACATTGTACAACAAATACCATCAAGCTTTAGCCATCCTGCATCAACAGGTGTGCTGTTGTAGTCCTTCATTTTCTCTTTCAAGAGTTTGTTTGGAAGTTGCGACAGCACAAGGTGTGCTCTTGTCGGTTTCAACCCAGTTGACCACCAGGGTCAAGAGGCTGGACTTGAGGTCACTGCAAGTGGGGAAGGAAAACGGCAACTTGCATCAACTGGAACTTCTTGAGGATTGTAGAAACAATGGTGACCTGCACCCAGTTTCCATCTTGAGATTTTTAGTAAGGCGTTATTAATCAAAAGCCTTGGGTTGGAACTTAAGGCTGTGGTGTATAATTTGGTTTTAAGCAACTAGTATTGCTTTCGCTCTTCTTGAGGGCCTGGTTTCAAAACCTGCTGTCACCAGGTCCTCCTTTCTTCATTAAAAGCTGTAACCCTTGAACTTTAACATTGCTTGAATTCCTAAGCCTTACAAACTCCTGCTTGTACTTGTGTACTGACTGGAGGAACCATGTGATATCAAGGTTTGGGGTTTCCTGAGATAGGTCTGTCTGTGTTGGGGTGCACCTTATTTTTAAGTGGAGGAGGTTTGTGCTTGCGTTTGCGGGTGGGATTCGTAGTAGTGTGTGCAGGGTGCCGGAATACGCTGGAGGGAAGGTTCTCGCTGTTGGTGGGAGAAATCCACTCATGGGAGCGAGGGATCGGTACAGGGGTAGTTATGGCAGAGACAGGAGCAGTTGAGGAAGCAGACTCTGGAGAGGGAACAGGGGTAGGGACAGGTTTGTTGGCACAGCCAGCAACCTCAGAATCCCTTTGGAAATTTGGGTTCACCTTGTTGGAGGTTCCTTTTACTTTATGAAAAGCCTTGTCAGCCTTTTGGCATCTAGGTTGACTACTGTCCCCCTCAGGTGAACTTGCTTTGAGGGGACCAGAATCCACCTTGCGAGGGTCTTTCTCAGTCTTGTCAACATCTGCCACCATGGTACTAGGGGTTTCTTGAGTCTTTTGGAGACTATCGGTCCTCTGGGGACTCAAGTCTACCTTATTCAGGCTTGTGGGAAGAGCACTTGTGCTTTGTGAGAACTTCTCTGATTTCCTTGACCTTTGATCTCTCTTGTGAGGATTTCTCTCAGACACAGGTGCACTTTTTACAGTTCTCTGGGGAGATATGCTACTCTCTGCCACTTGTTTACTCCTGTCTGTCCCCTTGTATCTATGTCTCTTCTGTCCTGCAGACTCCAGACTTCTGTGGCGGCGTACCCCTCTGCCCTGTCCTCTACTCTTCCTCAGCAGTCTCTCTAGGTAGCATTCTGTTCGATACAGTTCCTCTGTGGCGTGGGTTGCCCGGTCCAGCTGCAGAAGCAAAGCATCGAATGCTGGGAGGATTCTGCGGAGTGTTGCCTCCATCTCAGCTCTCTCTTTCCAGCCTTGGCCTCCAACTATCACCCCAAGACCTAAGGTAAGGCCTAGTCCCAGACCTGGGGCTTCAGCCAAACTGCAAGGGCTGCTGGATGTGGGACACCAGGAAGCCTCAGATCCTCCGTCAACGCTGTCGGGAGTTGGGGGAGCCTCGGGAGTGTCCAGAGGAGGAAGACACAAGGATTTGCAGTCGCTAGTTGAAGAGGAACGTGAAGGAGGGAGCTCCATACCTTCAAACCGCACCTTGTGCCGGAACTGTCAGGGAAGAAAGGGATAATGGGTCAAGAGAAGGTGGTGGTAATTTAAAAGGCAAATGTATGGGATGAAGGTTTAATCTAGAGGACTAGTGACTCAACATACTAGAGTGTCGAAGCAAGTAGTCATTTATCCAAAGCAAGAGGAGCAACCTGGGGTAAGGTGCCCAATGGTAACAGCTCATAGCTCGCTCTTTGGAGTGTTTGACCTGCAACTTTTTACTTGCCCTAAGGTTTAGCCACAATCTGTTTGTGCTCTGCAAATTGCTTTGGATTAAAATCATCTACTAATGTACTACCAACCTATGGAATGGAAAAACTGGATCAGTGGATTATTGAGCTATCCAAGTTTGGTTAAAAAACTGAATAAACAACAAGTGCCTCAGGTAGATTTATCTATTTCTAGGTAGAATTATTTGTAATTCCGTAAACCTATGCAGAGTTCATAAATATATCAGATGTATGCAATAAACACTGCTGAAACAGTTCTACTCTGTCATCATCGAGATGTCCTGTGTTCATCTATAACTGTTTGGTTTGGCTCAGCTACCAAAACAGACATCAGAAGACTACAACGGACAGTCAGGACTGCTGAGAGGATTATTGGTGCTTCTCTGCCCAGCCTCCAAGAACTTTACACCTCCAGAGTGAGGAAAAGGGCTAAGAAAGTCACTCTGGACCCCTAACACCCAGCTCACTCTCTCTCTGAACTGTTGCCCTCTGGCCAGCGCTACAGAGCACTGAGCACCAAAACAGCCAGACACAAGAACAGTTTTTACCCCCAGGCCATATCCCACACAAAACATAACACACCCCAGTACTGTACATCTGTAAAAACTCATCAAACCTTCATCTGTAGGACACATGCACATTCACAGTTCTGTCTATGGTCATTTTTATTTTTTATAACTATTGTTATTCATAATTGTCTATTCTCTTCATTATTAGTTGTCTGCACTATGTTTGTACTTTCTGTACTGGAAGCTCCTAACACCAAGACAAATTCTTTGTGTGTGCAAACACACTTGGGAATAAAGCTCTTTCTGATAAGACCTAATTCTTGAGATGCTATGTTGGATGCATTAGACAAAAGGGCAGGGAATCTTGGGTATTATGGAAGTACAGTACACAGACCTCTTTAGTACGGCTTAGACCCATCCACATTTTGAGGCGTCGCAGGAACAACTCCACCATTTCATAGTCCTGCAGGTCAACCGCTGGACGGTACAGTTCTGCCCTTGCCCGACGATAGTTCCTCAGCAATGCCGAGATCAAAAGCCACAGCAAAACAAGTCGAAGGAGAGTGAAGCTAATGTAGAAGATGAAACAGGAAGCAGTACATGGGGAGGAGCCACTGTCTGGTCGCCATGATAACAGTCCACGTCCATTAGAGCCTATTAACTTCAAGCAAGTAGAGCTAACAGTTCCGTAGCCCTCCATGACAGAGTGGAAAATCTAGAAGGAAAAAAAGATAGTAGAAAAGTTATTGATCAGAACAGACTGCTTTTAAGACATATAAAATGCTCACTAATGGCTCGTAATTGACCCATTAAATATTGTAGTTGAGTGAGGGAGATAATTGAACAGTCTCTTGCATCCGTTTCACCAATGTGTCAACGTTTTTCATTGCACTTTCTTTATGCAAACTGCCTAGAGTTTCTGGGAATTTTAATTTAATAATTCAGGAGGAAGGAAGTGTGGTGTGTTCAGATCCAAACACAAACATGCATATACAAATGAGTACACAGACAACTGAACCCACAATACGGTTACCAGGGTATTGTTAAGAAGTTGCTACGGCACTGGTATGTGGTTGTTAAAGTGATGGTTGCTTACTGGCCCAAATCAAAAAAGCCTACCCCCAAATCTAATCTCTATAATATTCTGGCCTATGGGATTTTGCACCTGCTTTAAAAATTAAAAGCACAACTCTCCTTAACAAGCCACGTGATCTGAGACTAAATAGTCTGGAAGAAGCTATGCCCTGATGTTTAATACATTAGTTTTGTGTGTTTGCTCAAATCCATCTGTATGAGTAACAAGCAATGGTGACGCTTGGCTTAACAAACAACTAATAACCATACCCAGTTTATGCAGCTGGGTAATACACAAGGTCACTTCAGCAGGCCAAGTTTTACCTCCCTATGTAGGACATTTGTAATTCGGGCAGATTCAAGTCCTCGTACACTCAGTGTATTACCAAGGAACTATGAGTATATGTGGTTTAAATCATTTTGCAGATGGTGTGCATCAGTGTGTGTACTAACCAGGTGTCCGGTGTGTGAGTATGCCAACAGGAACACGAGTAGAGTGACTGCAATGGTCAACAGCTCCCAGAAAGATCTCCTTAGCGTTCTCCCGAAAACCCCCCATTCTCTCATGAAACGCAGCTGGTGTGATGTCTAAAAAGAGAGAAATGAAGTGTGACAAATAATGCCTCACCGGTTTGTACTTTCATGTCATTAATTATTGCAGTAGTTTTTTTTTTACTGTAGTAAAGCATACAAATACTAGGGCGAAGGAAATAAATCAATGCATCGCGGATCGAGGAATTCTGCATCGATTCTAACATTTTCCGAATGCATGGCGATTCTCTCTGGAATCGATTCTGAGCGTAGTTTTTATTCCTCCGCTTTATTCCTGTTCCGTACACACTTGAACCTAAAATAATCATTCATAAAGTTTGAAGTGTATTACAAGGGTTTTTACAGTGAGCTGTGTTTACATTAATCTTGCGTCAAAAGCATTCGGAGCCGAGGTGAAATTACAAGCAATCTTCAGCGCTCTTCTTCATGAGCATTTGAGCATGCGGTTAAAAACTAGATCAAAGCACCATCTGCTGTTAAAAACTCAGCTCAGAATCAATCGATCCATGAATCGCGATGCATCAATTTATCATGGCAGCCATAATAAGTTTGCAGACATTTATGAGACGTGCTAAATTCACATAGGCCTACTTGTTTTGCCAGTTATTCTACTTTGAAAAGTGCATTCTGTGTCAGAATGCCTGTTTTTGTTTTGGTCTCTGTTATTTCACCCACTGTCGATTTACCCAGTAGTGTTTCGACACACCAGGTTGCCAGTTATATACTGCAGCCGCGGAAGCCAGCAAACAAACTGGGTCAGAAACTGCAGATTCTACCCAACCTAAAACACCTCAGCATCCATCTGAAAATCTCTAAGAGCATATTAAACACAGATAAATCAACTCATCAGCTAACAGTGTAAGGCTCGTCGCCTTCTGTTGTTAATTGTACTCGTTCCTCTTGCGTGTGCTCAATCTGGCAACCAGCATCGAGTCTGAGTCGGAGGGGCAGGAGAAATAACGCTCTCCAATATACTGAATTTGGACCGGACTGCTAGCTGTTAATATTAGATACAGAACCTTTAAATATTTAGTGATGTCTGGCCTGATGTGTCCAGGAGAAGAACTTGAGGTGGGAATTTATAACTTTGCAGATGTCTGTCTGCATACAGTAGCATTTAGTTAGCTGTCCCGAACACATTTATTAGCAGGTCAATCCCGCTGGAATAACCTGAGGTTAAGTGCCTTGCTCAAGGGCACAATGGTTCATTTTTCTACTTATCAGTTCTGAACTTCATCTAGTGCACCATCTCACAGTACTTTTCCATATTTATAAGCACTGCAAAATTATAGTAGAGACTTTGCCACACCATTTATTAAGGCGTGGCATTCTGCAGCTCCAACTGTAGAGCATGTTTCTAACAATGCCGAAGTTATGGGTTTGATTCCCATTTGCTCACCTTGAGAACCAGCAGGAAGAGCAGAGTCGCGCTGAGCTGGGTCAGAACCTGGTTCTGCTGAGCCAGAGGAAAGAAGTCCGTAAAAGTGTCCCGTTGTTGTAGAAATGACCCCCACCGGTGGGCGGACAGCACAGAGCGGCTCAGGTGCAGCGAGATGACGCAGATGGCCAACAGCAGACCGCAAACACTTGCTACGTTCCACAAACGCAGGAAATAGCCACGCCCTTGTTTCCAAGCAACCGCACCCTCGCGTACAGAGAAATAGCTCACGAAGACCAGCAGGAGGAGCTGTGAGAGAAAGAAAGAACTTAACGAACCTCTGCCTTTCTTCAGACAGCAAAACATAACTGAAATTATAGGATGTTTTGTGATTGGCTGACGTTACCGTGAGGAACAGCGGCAGGTCTATGCCATGACTGAGCGTGTGGAGGCGGCAGGTTTTGAGGTCCAGACTCAACTGAGCACGCTCAGATACAGGAAACTCCAGCAGGACCGTGAAGACGGCCAACAGATCGGTGTTGATGTTATAGAGGAAACTCCACGAATAGAGCCCTGGTCCTGAACACACACACACACACACACACACACACACATCAGAGAACAGTCGGTCTCAGTATCGTTCCTCCAGTCAATGAGACTACGGCAAGATTAAATACTGTAGTAGATACTTGTGCCTTGCAATAATTGAGAAATCAATAGTAGAAAAATATATGAAATATAATAAATCATGTTTTACATAAAATAAATGTAGCAATCAAAACATGTTTAACTGATTGATAAAAACAAATATATATATTAAAAATAATACATTTCTAAATCTTTAAAAAAAGCAATGATTATGACATGCCTAAACAAGAAAAAATAATCTAATATGATACAATATATCTATATAATATGATACAATAATATGAAAAATAATAATAATAATTCTGCACTGTCTGGAGCACGCTCTCAAGAATTTCATGTGATGTCACAATAAAAGTGATTTGATTTTATAATATAAAAACTTACACATTAAAATATGATATACATTTTAAAATCTATTATAACATTTGTTGCTTAGCAATCTGGTACTCAAATGTATTTAATTAAAAATCATAATTTAACTGAAAATATTAAATAAATATTTTGGTAATCTAGCAATTATGAAAGAATGTAAAGTTATTTCCACTAGGCATTCGTTTCATGACTGATAATGGGAATACAGTTTCAGCTCAGTTTTGAGAAGCCAACTGTTGTTCTTTAATACATTTATCCAGCTTATATTTGAGGAAATTGATTTGATCAATTTCCTAAAAGGCCTATAAAAGTGCAAATGTGTATGCAATATATATTCAATATAAAACCACTTCTTCAGTCTTTTGTTGCGCGTCTGTCTCCTCACTAACTGATTAGTATGCATTGGCTGTATATATCAGTGTGTGTGAGATGATACTCACAGCGGGTCGAGCCACTGGTGTGTGTTGAGCTGTTTGATCAGAGCTCTGGAGTCCTGCATGGTCCTGCTGAGATCCTGCACGAATCCAGCGCTGCTGTAGACAGACACCTGCCCCCAGTGCCACACACTGCACACACATCAAACCTGCATGAGCATCTCACTGACACGCACGCGGAGGAGAAAACACCAAGACATGAACAGATCCAGTTTATCTGACCCTTGTGTTCCAGAACAAAAAAACAAGAGATCAAAAGACACATTTAGATAACAGTTGTACAAGTGGTGTCAAGGAAGAACGCCGCTTCTTTAATCTTGTAGATTAAACTGCCTTGTCGATTGAAATTCACCCTTTTCCCCAAACCATCCTGTGGTTTCCAAATGCATCACGTGACTCTCACCCGCTGCTCTGAGCTGTACTGATACTCCAGTTCTGCACCAATTCTGAGGCTGACTCCGCCCACCGGGCCGGGACACACCCGAACCACGAGGCTGCTGGGAAATAGCCAGAGACGGGGGGGCATTCTGGAAGACAGCAAGAAAGATGGGGGTTACTTTGGACATGTGACGGGTTACAGATTACATATGACCCTATTTAAAATGTAATAAGTAGAATAAATATGTCTATTGCTTTAATTAATCATGCAACTGAATACATTTGATTACTTTTCACTAAACTGTTCATCATTTTGAAACATGTAAAGCAGGCAGGGTTATACACTGATGTCAGACTTTCCAAATCCTTCGTCGCTTGATTTAAAATTTTAAAGCACAGCCACCACAAAATCAGTCTTTAGCAAATCATAACCAGAACTAGTATTAATAGCTATGGTACTGTTTTGAAATGTTTTTTTGTTTGCGTGTGTGTGTGAAAAAACTGATTCAGATTTAACCCCTTTGTAATCGTTCACATTTTCATAAGTAACTGTAATTTAAACAACACACTTTTCTCAGTAACTGATTACAGTTAATCGTGTAGTTATGTAATTCAGTTACATGTAACTAGTCACCCCCCAGCACTGGAATGCATGTAGTGAAAATTGAAATGAACAACGTTTGTTGGAGACTGAAGTGTATTCTGAACTTTATATGAATGTGTGTCTTTGAGGAAAAATCAATGAAGCGCTCAGTTTGACATCAGCGCTGCTTGCGATCGCTCTCTGTCGATCTCACTGTTCTCGAGAAACTGAAAGAACATTTCATCCATCTGTGAGTGCTGACCTCTCAGCGACAGGAATGAAATCACGCACACCTTCGTTATACAGCCTTATGCAAATCCAGGAGCGCAGACCAACAGAGGTAATAAAAGCAGAATATGAGCCGCTTTATGAACGTAATGAAACAACAATATTCAGCATGTGCTCAGACACCGATGCCTTTGTTATTATCTTTTCTTTCCAACAATAATGAAAGTTAAGCCCGCTAAATGCAGTGTTTATATTTTATATAGAAAGTATATATATTTGGGTATTTGACAAATACAAGTTGGACTGGTTCTATGGTGTGACAGCAAAAACCTGTAACATACAAAAACATTAAAATGTATTTTCATTCTTAGAGACACAAATAGCACGAGAGAGGTTTATCTTCAATGTTAGAGTTTTTTTTACATCTTTCCGTCACATTGATACGTCAACTACACACATATATATATAAAATGTCATTTATTAAATAGCCATTTATATAATTAATTATCCTCTAATGAATGTATTTCTCCATAATACGTTGCTTTGGATAAATGTAAAACATTATGATAAATATTGCATTCTATTTATTATTTCATATAATGTATGAATCTATATTTTTCTGAAGCAGCTGTGTTTATGTGGTGGTTGAGCACCTGGCTGAGCTCTCAGCTGTCGGAGGCGGGGTCGACCTATCAGCAGGCTGCTCGTCTTCTCCATCAGGGCGGGTCCATCCAGTAACCGTGGTAACAGGGAGTCTGAGAGCCACGCCCACACATCTTCACGTCTGCAGACAGAGGCACGTGTGTGTGTGTGTGTGTGTGTGCTCAGAGAGGCTCATGGTGTGAAACAGCAGCCACCTGTCGTAAACACTACATCAACATACTGTCATCTCACCTCCCTCTGTCCGATCTCATACATCAACACACGCACACACACACACACACGCACACACACACACACACACACACACGCACACAGACACAGACACGCACAGCCACACTCACACACACACTCACACACACACACACACACACACACACACACACACACACACACACACACACACACACACAGACACAGACACATGTGCGCGCACACACACACACACACACACACACACACACACACACACTTCTGCCAGACTGACCCGACAGATGCGTGAACGAGTTAACACAGAAAGACTGTTGGGCAGGATTCATATCCTAAAGAACAATATTAGTGTGTTTCCGCCTCTGAAATAACCAAGACGACGTGTGAGCAGAAGAATAACACACAGTATTGATATTTTAATACTAATATTACTAAGACCAATATTAATGTTTAGTAATATTTAAAACAGCTCATATTTATGAACATTCAAAATAATAAATATTTATATGTATTTATATTCACACTGATATCAATACTGCTATTAATAGTATCAGTATTCATAATAATTTATAATACCAATTACAGTGACAGTAATTAACACCAACAATATTAACAAAGTAATGATACATTATAATTAATACATATTTTATTATATAAATACTTATAGAAATTCTTAAAATGTAAATACTGATTAATATGAAGTTATATTAAGATGTGTGGCCTGCCAAAGCCTGGTCTAAAAAGTTTAAACAAGTTTTAAAAGGTTTATAAAAATTATGTTATTATTAATATTAATATATTCTTTATCAATATTTTATTTATTTTAACTTTTTAAATTACGTTTTTTTTTAAAATTATATATTAATTAATCTATTATACATAGATGAAAACCTAACTATTAATTATACATTATTATTAATAATCACTTATAATTAAGAAATATATGAATTTAAATAATAATAATAGTATTTAAAAAAAATATTTGTGTAGTTTATTAATATCACATTTGATTCGAATATTAATTAGAAATTACATATTAAAATACATACTT
>CM050416.1:34248134-34250634 GCA_027564155.1 Gymnocypris eckloni scoliostomus
AGTCATTCACTGACTCTTTGATTCACTTACATTCAATGCATTCACTTTTTGAATCACTCACTCATTAACTCATTCATTCTGATTCACACTCGTTCAGTCATTCACTGACTCGTTGATTCACTTACATTCAATGCATTCACTTTTTGAATCACTCACTCATTAATTCTGATTCACACTCACTCGTTCAGTCATTCACTGACTCTTTGATTCACTTACATTCAATGCATTCACTTTTTGAATCACTCACTCAATAACTCATTCATTCTGATTCACACTCACTCGTTCAGTCATTCACTGACTCTTTGATTCACTTACATTCAATTCATTCACTTTTTGAATCACTCACTCAATAACTCATTCACTCTGATTCACACTCACTCGTTCAGTCATTCACTGATTCTTTGATTCACTTACATTCAATTCATTCACTTTTTGAATCACTCACTCATTAACTCATTCATTCTGATTCACACTCACTCGTTCAGTCATTCACTGACTCTGTGATTCACTTACATTCAATTCATTCACTTTTTGAATCACTCAATAACTCATTCATTCTGATTCACACTCACTCATTCACTGACTCTTTGATTCACTTACATTCAATTCATTCACTTTTTGAATCACTCAATAACTCATTCATTCTGATTCACACTCACTCATTCAGTCATTCACTGACTCTTTGATTCACTTACATTCAATGCATTCACTTTTTGAATCACTCAAATATTTAATCATTTACTCCCTAACTCATTCACTCATATATTTTTACACAATCAATCCTTTATTCAATACCATTTATTAAAAATAATTTTTAGAACCATGCATTAATTTTCACTCAGTTGTTAATTTTATAATTTTCTACCCAGCAACTATGGATAATTCAACATTGTTAAAAATAAAAATAAAATACATAAAAACAAAAAACATACCCAACTCATTCACATACACTACTCTAATCCAATTTATTCACACCAGTGTTATTTTGTTATTTTCATATAATATTACAGTATGCATTAATATTTTGGAGTAGCTATCTTATTTAATTTGTTCAATATTTTTTGTATTTTATTTCAGTTTTAGGAAAGGAACAGGAAAGGACATTTCCTAGGAAATCAACAATCTCCTAATTGAGATGATAGATAGCGTGTCAATGGTTCGTTTAGGAGACAGATGCACTTATAAGTCTGCGATCGGCCGTAAAGCCAGAAGACTGTTGTGAACGCGCTCAGGACAGTTGGACGATGTGGCGGATCAGAGGTAAAGAACGATATAAATACAGTTCAGTTTCTTGCACAGACCGATTGTTTCGTGTCTTTACACCTCAATGTCTCGTCACGAGCCGCAGGGTTTCATTTGGTTTTGTCTGTGTATGTTTTTCTCTCTCAAAGCCGTGAGTCCCATTGACTGCCGTTATATGCCTGATAGACTGCAACGGTTTGAGTTAAAAATCTTCCTTTGTGTTTACTGAAGAAACAAAGTCACCTACATCTTGGGTGCCCTGGAGGTAAGCAGATAAACATCACATTTTCATTTTAGGGTGAACTATCCCTTTAAGCCTACATAGTTTTTCATCTAGTTTCAGTTAAGAGTAACACTAGTGGTTTGATGATTCTCACTCAGCTAGGCTAGTCCTTCACTCTTTCATTCAGTGCTGTATTAGATGTAAAGGATGATTTGCATCCTGCAGGTCTGTGTTTAATGAGCTGTGCTTTAGTGACCTCGTGCTTACCTCTTAGTGGACGGCGTGGGCAGGTCAATGTCGGTCTCCTCTGAGTATGTCTGCAGAGAGAGAGAAACAGCAGTGAGCTCATTCCTCTGCAGGAGCACATACACTCAGTTCATCTCAGGATACGTGTTTGCTGCCGTATATATATATATAAATATCAGCTCATGCTGCTGTGCTTCACATTCGCTCTCCTCAGTTCACGGCTGGAATCTAAATGGAGCTTCTCGTCTCAGTTTCGTACCTCGTATTTCTTTAAACTGTCAAGTCGCGTTCATTGTGTTTTGCATTTTAATAAAGAACGTGTGACATTCGGAGACGGCTGTGACAGACTCAACTGCAGCACATTCAAATGTTATGAAGATGACAAAAGCACCTTTCAAGACTCTGACATTCATTTTCAAACCCGTTCATTTAGCTTGTCCTACTACCGCCCCGCAGAGAAATGGAAACGAATCAGCTATGACTGAAACACTAAATGATAAGAAGGTCTTGGTGAAGGTTTCTCTCGGGCTTTGTGTTTCTGTGCATCAAGTATTTCACGTTGCACCTCATGAAAGGTACGAGAGAAACACATCTGTGTCTCTGTCAGAGTAAATCACAATACATATACTGTACTCTCCCTCTGAATAACAGACGGACCTGCGTCAGAGTCTCTCTAGCAGAACGATGTTTATATCAGCTGTTATGTGCTCGGGTCAAACTCACACAGGCTGTCAAGAGGTAAACAATCATGCATTATTTGGACTGTAAAGTATGCTTTTAATTAATGCG
>CM050416.1:34253134-34285634 GCA_027564155.1 Gymnocypris eckloni scoliostomus
GATGTGTTCGAAGTAACACTTGCTGTACTCAGTAGGTGAACTAGTTAGTTTATAATACCTACCCGCCAGCAGCCCACTCCAGCTGAGTATAATCGGGAGTTATTCATTTCAAATAAAGCACAACAAAAAAATGAGTTTATGTTCTATAATTTAAAAGTAGTATTCTTTTAAGTAAAATTTGTACATTTACACAATAAAAATGAAAAAATCTAATTATTTTTAAATAATTATTTTATTTATTTTTACTCTATTTTCTGTTTTATATATTTATATTAATATATAATAAAACAAATATTTTATATTTATTTTTATATATTTACATAGGGTTAGGGTTATGGTTAAATAAAAATCATTTATATTTTGTATTTTCCATTTTAATTTTAGTTACAATATTACCATTTTTATTCATTAATCATGCTAAACTATATTAAAATAATTATATACACACACACTAATATCACTACGTGATGGTTATTCCATATTAAAATTTTATTATAAAAATATTTAATATTATATCTAAAAAAAAAATGTATACTATTTTTGATATATTAATATAAATAAATATTTTACATATTATTTTTTATATTTTACATACAATTTATTATAAACATATATATTCATGCACATTCATAGATATACACATACACACAATTTACATTTTGTTCTAATTTAGTTTCAAAAACAGGAAAGGTTGTTTTGTAAATGACATGCACCTAACTGTATCCTGTGCTTTAGGTGAACACATTATGGCCTGCATTACGTTTACTCTCCACTAAACTAACAATGCAATATAACTTCATATTAAGAGCAACACATTACTGTTAGTGTTCACACACATTATGAGCAAACTGAGAATTTAAAGGACTTCATTTCCACTTCTTAAAGCATTATGATTTGTTCTCTGAATATTCATGCTCTCACGAATCTAAGAACGAATCACACCAGGTGTTATCTCTGAGGAGGCGGGGCTTTACCTGAGGCTTCCACCTCTATCTCGACTCTGCCGTCTGTTTTCTCGTTGTCCACCGAGAGCCATTCCTCGACCAGGAAGAAATACCTGCCGCCCGTCTGCAGGTCCTTCACCAGGACGTACTGGAGCAGCCACGCAGGAGACAGACCTGACAGAGACACACAGACAGGTTTATCCTGACTGATATTGCTGCCGGTGCTGCTCATGGCCGACCCGATCGGTACCTTTGTTGTCGTGCCACACGCGGATCTTCAGCACGCTGCCCAGGCCGGTGTCGGAGGCGATGTGGAAGATGTCCAGGCTGTTTCGAGTGAACGCGCCGATGCTGTCCAGGTGTCTGTGTCCACTGCGGCTCTCACTGCCGTGAAGACTGATGCCCACGTGAGCCGTGGTTCCTGGAGGGGGAAGAAACACGGCAAGACAACTGCCAGTCACTCAGAGAGGGAATACAATAATGAGGAATATTCAGGAACATTCACATGACAGTCTGCTGGTAACTGATCCCAGGGAACACACATACTGATTAATAAATGTATAGCCTGAATGAAATTGTAAGTCCCTTTGGATAAAAGCGTCTGCTAAATGCATTAATGTAAACAAACCAGCCTCAGACACCACCAGGGTTATTATAGTTCACTAAAACCAAAACCATAAAAAACTTTGTTACTTTAAATAAATGTAATTAAATAGCCTAAAACATAATATATATATATATATTAAGTTAGTGGCCAAGATTTCTCATTTCAATATCGTTCAACTTCATGTACTAAAATAAACTAAATCAAAATAAATAACTACAGAAATTAATACAAATGATACAGACATGTTAAAAATGGTCAACACAATTATTAATGTTTTATTTAAAATTGTATAAAAAATAAACTCATAATAGTATTTTCATGATACTAAAATAACCTAACATTAAAAATATTAGTTGAAATAAAATGAACATTAATTAAAGAAGAAGAAAAAAACATCAAACTTATTTGAGCATCATCTCTCGAAATAAAAATGAACTAAAAATGACAAAAAACTTTTTTTTTTTACTATAATCAAAAATGGAAAATACAAAACAAAAACTTAAATATATATGTTTTTAAACAACAGCTAATAGTATTTATCTAGAAATCTATGCAATTTTAATCGCACACAAATTTCACTCGTGTTGTGTTGATTGTGCTTCACTACACTGTTGATAATAGACAACGGGCTTTTTGCCCCTAAATACTCGCACCTTAACAGCCCCCCGAAGGCAGAGGTGTCGATCGGATCAGTCTAGTCTAAGTGTACGGCCAGCGATGATCTGCATCTCACCTGCTCCGTAGGCCCAGCCGGTCTTGACCTGGATCTCGTACTTGTACAGCGAGTCCTTCCCACACAGCGGCACCACAGAGGCCCGTCTCAGGTCCATCTGATCCAGCTTGCGCACTATAGCCCCGGCCACGGCGTAACACAGCAGTCCCATCACACACACCAGCACCACCACCAGACTGCGTGTCACCGAACGCTCCTGAGGGACGAGATAGAGTCACCTTACCTCCTGAACTATACGATATCAAACTAAAAACAGATATATAATAAACTGACAAAGAAGGAAGTTTCATTTTAAAAATACTCTTTTATATGAAATTTTAAACACTATATAGGCTAAAACAGTTTTTGAAAATTAAAATATATAAAATTAGTAAAATAATAATTTAAAATGAATACTAGATTTAGTATATATTAAACTTGAGAAAAACTGAAATATGAACAAATATATATATTTATATCTGGATAGAAGAAAGGCTGATTGTATAACATAATATAATATATAATATAGTTAAAATGTAAAAATAAGCTATAAACAATTAATAAAATTATTTAAAATTAACATTTTATATATATTAAACTTCAGATTAAAATATAAAAATAATAAAACATATATGTTTTTTAAATATACGTCACACATAGTGTTAAATACATCATAACAACAATGGAAGCTGATTTCAAAAATATTCTTGAAAATAAAATACAATTATTACTCATTTATATAACTTTAATAATTTTTTTAAATGATAATATAATATATATTAATAAAAAATGTAACTATATGTAATTAATACAGTTTTTAAAATAACATTTTGTATATACTAAACGTTAGAAATACAAAGAATCATTACTACTAATATAAAGATACATTTTCATTTAAAATAAAAATCTAAAATAACAGAATAATTCTATATATAGTAGTCAACATTTGAAGGTATTTTGGTTTTGTTCCACTTCAAATGTTGACTAGTGTATTTTACTACTCCGTCTGGACAGGATTAAGGTTGATTTATAAAACTATGATTGATAGTATTCTGAAAAAGCAAATGTCCTCTGAGTGGAGTTGTGATGCTCACAGGGAGGATGAAGGAGACGGCGTCGACAGGAACGAACAGACTGGCGGCGAAAGCGGTCAGATGATGCGTGCGGCACACGGCTCGGCCCACGCTGGTCTCGGGGAGCGGATCCATGCCGTCCGTCCGCCACTGACTGGTGCTCTCGCTGAAATACTGACACAGCGAGGTGAAGACGGCCACCTCGAGCCGGATCCGATCCGGATCAGCGGCGCCGCAGCCCGCGCTCACGTTTATATAGTGCTCACGCGTGGTGTCATAGGACCTGACAGAGAACACCGAGCAGAAGAAAAAGATTAGCCGCTCTCTTCACTGCTGATATTGATGAACGAGTCTCTGAGCAGGTTCTTCTGATGTTCATTTAACAAACAAAAGAGCCGTTTTCAAACACATAATAGAGTATAGATGAATGGCCTGACATCAACAAGCACTTCCAATATTATACAGCACCGAGAAACAATAATCAGCAAGTGCTTTACTTCTCGAAGCCTCTTACTTTGGAGACAAGAAGAAAGTGTAGAGTCGGTGGTCCAGGTCCCGCCCCCGCGTCATATTGAGCGTGATGCGTTTCCTGTCAGTGCTGTTGTGTTCATTGGGCCATTCGGAGGTGTGCAGATAGGCTGTGATGAATGGATCCAATCCCCACTTCTCTGGAGAATCTGAGGACAAAGTGAGGAAAATAATAGGTGTTAAGAGGTTAATAAAAACAAGACACACTCAAAAGAAGGATGAATTTCCCTGAAAATGATATTTAACATCCGACGGGAGAAATCAAGCTGACTTTTACAATACATTACACTGACTATGTGCTGTAATAACTAGTACTTGTGCCAATTAATTGACTAGTTGGTTTGTTTGGCTAAACTAAAATGAACCTGGAGGAGGGGTTACTGAAATAAAAATATAGAAATATTTGGAGTTGAGACAATAAAAAAACTTACTAAAAGTTCAACACTAAAGTTAAAATACAAATAATTTCAAGCTAAACAGAACTATTTTTAAAAACAAACCACTAACAAAAATGACAAAAGCATATAGAAAATTTACTAGAACTTACAAAGTATAATAATAAAAAAAGCTAATTTAAAATATTAATAACCACTATAATAATATATACATAATAATAAAATATCACTATGCCAAGTTAATCTCTTTTATTAATCAAATATCATGAAATATGTTTGTTTATTAATTTATTTATTATTGGACATTTTGTCATTCAGTTTTCTAAACACTGATCAGATAACATGAGATTAATTGTGAATATATTTTATAGCAGTGGTGGCCAAAACTGTTTGAACACTTGGCATATTTAAGAGGTTTCGCTTGTTTTTGTTGAATTGACCATAAAAATACCCATAAAACGAACTATTGCCAGAACGACCTGCGAAGGAAGGAAACACTGAAAATGATGGACTGACCCCTCAAAGTACGGACCTCAACCCCATCCAGCAAATTTGGGGTGTAAAATAAACTGGAGAGATCTATTGTACATTGAAGGGAAAGCCTTTGGCTTGAGTTGCAGAAGTCATGGGATATCATTAGTGTAGAAGTTAATATAGAAGTATATTGACACGACGCCAGAGAGATGTGCTGTAATCACTGCAAAAAGGTGGACACACCAAATGTTAAAGCTGCAGTCCGTAACTGATTAAAAATGATCCGAAATCAACATTTGAGCAAGTACATAACCAGCCAGTGTTCAATACTATTGCCTTATCGGTCAGCTTTTAATAATGTTTTCTAATTTGAGTGGTACAGGTAGGTTTTCGCGGGAGGTTCGAGGTTTACGTCTGTAAACATGAAGAAGCTGTCCCGGCTAGTAGACTATCTCATCTGAGGATCCTGCAGGTGGCGGATCATTTACAGCAGGGGTCGGCAAGTAAGTTTGGCATCGGGACAAACTTATTTCACCACTAGATTGCGCGCCAGTTAGTTAGAGGATAATTTAAGATATTATTTGATGAAAAATGCAACTAGAATTGCCTGTTACGGTGTATTGGGTAACTGGTAAAGAGCTGTTACTCTGTGTAAAATCCTGCAGTCATTAACACAAAGCCACATTCGTGTGGAGGTGTCCGATCAGAGTATGTGAGCGTTAACAATTTCCCCTCCGAGCATTTAATAATGACCCCCCCCCCCCCTCTCACTGATACCAGAAACACCGCTCCGCGTCTAAAGTATTTCAGTATGTCTCAAATATCACAGTTCTGTTCATAACGTACAAAAAATTAAATAACAGGAGTTTCAAAGTGGCTTATTGGAACAATAGTGTTCAAACCTTTTTCCTATCACATGACACGCTTGGCAATTGCTGCTTTTTGCAGTGCAAATTTAGTTTGTGATGAAAATAACAGTACGTTTTCATCAGTCATCTTACCAACGATGCATTTCTTGCAGATTTCTGCTCATTCGAAATCGGATACACATGAAGTAGCGCTGTAAGATTACATTTGTTTGAATGCATTATTGAGAGAGTGATTGCGTGTGAATAAGTGTTATAGTAAATCATGCTTTCAGCTGGAAATATTCAGAAGGATGTCCACTCATGTCCACTACAGTCATCACATTCTTTCTGATTTGAGTGATCCTTTTCTTTCTAGCTAGCTATATATGTTTAATATGTGAATTCTGTCTAAATATTCAGTTATATTACGGGCCGTTGGCATGAATTGTACTCGTGATGGAGCGGTGATGGAGCGAGTGAAAACTACGATGTTACGACCTTTAGAAAATCCTGTCGTCCCTCCATTCATAATCACCCGCTCCGCTCATACTCTGATTGTGAGTAACTGTTGCTGTTATGACAGATCTATTTCAGAACCAGACGCTATCAAAATAATCTGGCTACGGGCGCGGGCCAGGAATGATTGCTGGCGGGCCGCCTGTTACCGACCACTGATTTATAGCCTTCTCTCACAGCAGCTGGAATAATTAAACGTATCATTTTGATGGCGGATTGTAATCCAGAAAGAAATATGTGTTTATGAAACACATGTGAATGAAATTCAATTGTATTCCAGTTTTAAATGTGCTTCTGGTTACAGATAGACTGGGATTACACAATATTTGTTTTTTAAAGAAAACCAGCTCGAAATTTGATTTATGGGCTAAAATGATTTCTTAATATGAAATTCGAATGGCATGGCGATTAGAGATTAGACTGTACAGGAGTTGAAATCTACACGCTAATACACACTTCACTCATTGTCTCGCAATGCTGATGTTGTTAACCAGGCATGTGATCAGATAGAGACAAAAAAGAAGGACAAGCTGACCACGCCCACAAGCCACGCCCCAGCCACGCCCACCAGCCACGCCCCCAGCACTAATAAAATATATACATTTTAGCACATTAATAGATATATCTTATATTGTAAGAATACATACTACTGTCCTTTAAAAAATAAAATCAGCACTTAATAATCATGATAACAACATAATATATTATAATAAAGTACTATAATATATTATAGTAAAGTACATAGTATATAGAATTGTTATTATAATAAAGTACTATAATATATTATAGTAAAGTGTGTAGTATACAAAATTGTTATTATTATTAAAGTACCTGCCAAAATTTTGGAAACATTACAATTAATGATTCTGAAATAAATATATTCTGCTCATCAAGGCTGAATTTATTTAATTAAAATAAAAAAACTGCAATATTGTGAAATATAATAAAAAAAAATCTATTTTAATATATTATAAAATGTAATGTTATTCTCCAGTTTTCAGTGTCACGTGATCTTATAGAAATCATTACAATTTATTTGACTCAAGAAACATTTCTGATTATTATCAATGTTGAAAACAATTTTGCTGCTTCATATTTTGTGTGGAAATATTTTTCATGATTTTTTGATAAATATAGAGTTTAATGAACAGCATTTATGAAATATATTAATTCAATTTGTTAATGCATTTATTAAATATAAATAATTTTAAATGTCTTCACTCACTTTTTTATCACATTCATGCATGAATAAAATTATTAATTTCTCTCTCTTTTAAAAAAAAATATCTTATACAAATGTTTTAGTGGTATCATTGTTTCCACAAAAATATTAAGCAGCAAAACGGTTTTCAACACTGATAATGAGAAATTGAAGCAGCAAATCAACATATTACAATGACTTCTGAAGATCATGTGACACTGAAACGTCTCTCTGTACACAACAACAGATTTATAAACGTTTCTAATGACCAATGTTGCGTTCGCAAATGCAAATTAAAGCGGCTCAAACCAATCACAGCTAGCACTAGACCGCGACTTTTTATGAATGGCGGTGAGAATTTAAGATCGCTAGTGCTGTCATAAAACTCCCAACGGTTGTGATGTAACTGTATAACAGGCTAGTCTGACGCGCTACATGTGTGCTGTTACAGTACTGTATTATGCTTTGATTCACTAACGAGTTTGGCGCTTTGAATCATTTGAACGCTTTTAACTGTCCTGCAGATGGCGCCAGGAGCCCGTGCAGCGCTCTCAGGATCATTTCGTCCATGTTTTAGATAGAAAACAATCTTTTCGTAGTTTATTTAGGTAATAGCTCAAGCAAGGCCATTTGTGTGTTTTCAATTATCATGCAGTAACCCCCCCCACCTAAAAAAAAACAAAAAAACTTGGATCTAAGCGAAACACATCGTCCCTCAGAGGTCGGAAAATACGGAATATTTATACGTAAAAATCACATCCATGGTTAGCATTAATAATTTGAGAATAAAGTTAACAATAATCATAATTTGCACGGTTAGATGTGATATGAGCTAACTGATCGTTAGATTTAATCACCATTGGTAGCGCGATTTATTGTAATGCTTTTTTCCTAATTTGGTCAGAACAAACGTGGCAGACTTGTTACTTGCTCAGATGACAATATACGGTAAATATTCTTATTTGGGTCAGAATCTGTGATTGTGACGTACAGTAAACATCCACACGTACGTGCGTGACTGACAGCCACACATTCACCTCAAAACATTCGATTCATCCGCGCCGAAGCCGTGCCGGAGGACATCTACGCAAGCAAGATAATTCTGCACATGGCTCCAATTCCAGGTTTTCAAACAGAAGCAAAACTTACTTTAGAGCAGCTTCAAAAGTGGATAAAACTGTACAACTCGCATCATCTGATATTTGTTGTCCTCAGAGCAACCATCTGCATGTTTCATGACCATTATGAAATTAAATCATGTTTTGGAGGCAAAACAAAGGTCAATATTTTCAGATCTGTCAGGTGTTCTAACAATTTTGGCCACCACTGTAAATCTATAATTTTGTAGAATTTTTTTTTTACCATGGAAGTGCTAATCACAGATAAATATATATTTTTTTTTACTTTAAAAAAAAAATATTTATATATATTTATTATTTACAAAGTAATATTTCCAGACAATATTTTAACACCTTTCTTAAGAAAAATGACAATATTAAAGGTCATTATTTAATTGCAGAAACACCACATTACCTTTATAATATGACACTTGTGTTTTTTTCTCATACAGTATAAATTGGTCATTAGATTTAGTTTTTGCCACAGTTTGTAATTGCTGTTGAACGAGTTTCTTATTCTCAGTGGCTCCCCCTTGTGTTGGGCGTCTTACCATCTAGTACGGTGAAGTTGAGCTGGACGTAGATTCCCGCCTGTCTGTTGGTGTTCCTCGTGCTCACCCTCACGACGATTGAACCACAGCGGCTGATGTTCTCAGCTCCCGCCGTTGGCAAGACAGCCTCCAATCTGTTCCCATCCAGCCCAACCACGCTCCCGGTATTAATGGCAACCGTTATGGCATGGCTGTCGTCCAGATCCGAGATGGGAATCTGCGTGCCGTTCACCGTGCGAAACTCCATGGACGCCACCTCCGTCGACACGCTGTAATTGGCGACGTAGTTGAATGGAAATGGATTGGGCTCCACTTGGAACAGGAGCTGCACGATGCCGTCCTCGCTGCTGGGTGCTAGAGCGCCCCCTGCTGCCCGTCCCAGACTGCTGTTGAAGGCTCGCGGGATGGAGAAACGCCGGCACTCGGGTGTGTCGCTCTCGCCGTAGCAGAGCAGGCTCTGTGGGTCGGCGCGTTTGCCGGCGGCGGCGATCTCTGCCCCGCGGAGGATCAGCGGCTCCTCGTTCAGGACGCGTCCGAGCATGAGGATTCGCATGAGGACGGAGGACAGGGTGTAGGCTTTGGCGGCCACCCGCAGCGGGTGATGCTGCTGCTCATCTAAGAGAAGCGGAGGCGGCTGGGAGAGACCGTCGCCGTCCTCGGGCTCCGGAGGAGGAGAAGAGGCAGCCTGGCTCACCTGGTGGATCAGGTCACCTGAGGGAGGAGACAGTGTGGAGGTCTGATTACTGACTGGATGAATACTGAAAACCAGCAGGAGCCGGATAAAAGGCTCCATGAAAGACCACAACAGAGGAGTGATATAGGTGCTACAAGACTGATTAGAATTTAATTTAATGTTGCAATTAAAAAAAAAAATGTTGCATGTCGAGAAATTAATTGAATTCATTGTAATTAAATCACACTGTTCAGAAAGAAACAAAAAAACGAAATGAAGACAAATTAAGTGAAGAGAAATAAAAGCTTTTGTAGCATAATATACTTTTTACAAATTAAAATAGAACTTAATATTGAATAGTCATTTATATTAAACGAAGGCCATTTTAAAAATAAAAGCCCAAAAATGGAGACAAATCAAAGACATTCGAATAAATAAATTGGTGAAAAACAACAACCTGTCAATAAATCAATCAAAATAATTTCAATTAATCACACTACTGAGAAAAATATTAAAATGAAGATTAATCAAATAAAGATTAATATATATATATATATTATAATATAATATTATTAATTAAATTAATAAAAGAAATTAAATATATAATATTTCATATTAAAATTAATAAGAAATGTAAACTGAGTAATATTTAATATTAAAATAGAAATATACAAATATTTTAAACAGAAAGGTACAATAAAAAAAATATAAAAAATGAAGATGAATCAAATTCATTTTATGGCAGATGAGTAAATAATTGAGAAGACGATGATGTATTTGTTTGATTATTTAACAACATGACAACCGATGCCGTGTACATAGCGCATATAGCATAAAGCTAGTTTGCAGCCCTCGTCTTAATAATGATCATATATTTTATGAATTAAAATAAAAATTATTCTTCAGAAAAATAGAAATATGAAGATCTTTTAAACAGAAAGGTATTTTAAAAACATTAAATTAAATGATTAATAATTAAATACAGGTTAGGGACATTTTACTGAGAAATATTTTATTGTATTTTCTTTAGAATTAATTAAACTAAATTATTTGACAGCAATTTCATAGATTAGATTCAGATAAGATGTAGTCAGAAAAGAGAGAAATGTAAACGTAAACAAGTGAACAATAACAGCTTGTTGCCTCTGGGGCTGTTTGTTTGTGACTGTGTTAGCATAACATAGCCATGAAATGGCTGACAAAAAAATGTATAGCCTGAATGCACTGTAAGTCGCTTTGGATAAAAGCATCTGCTAAATGCATAAATGTAAATGATGATTGTGTCTGCTGTCTCACTAGAGTTTGTGTGTGTGTGTGTGTGTGTGTGTGTGTGTGTTACCCATGATATTGAGGATGTTGTCTGCTATCTCGGTCGGGGTGACTGTGCCCTGTTTGGTGTCTGTCTGCAGGATCTCTAACATCGACTCTAGTTTGTCCAGAGTGCTGTTCTGACACTCTTCACACACAAACTCTCGACTCACAGCCTGCAAAACAAACACACACGAGACAGATTTTATGAACTTTTTCACTGTGACCGGTCTTTTGAAGTGCTTCAGGATTCAGCTGATGTGAGGCGTGTGAGAGCGTCTCGTCTCACCGTGCACTTCGCGAGCGCCGCCGATGTCTGCTGGATGTCACTGACGGTGGTGAGGTCCAGTGACGTCAGCGCTCTGGTGATGTTTCCTCTGACGCTCACACGATACTGACGCTCTGCCTTGGACACACGCTCACGTCTGCGGGAAACACCCTGCTCATACTGACACAGAAACACACCACATGATGAGCAGACTAGAAAAACACGACGAACTGATGACAGACAGACAGACAGACAGACAGACAGACAGACAGACAGACAGACAGATATACAGACAGACAGACAGACAGACAGACAGACAGACAGATATACAGACAGACAGACAGACAGACAGATGGATAGACAGACAGACAGACAGACAGACAGACAGACAGACAGACAGACAGACGGACAGACAGACGGATAGACAGACAGACAGACAGATAGACAGACGGATAGACAGACAGACAGACAGACAGACGGATAGAAAGACGGATAGACAGACAGACAGACAGACATAGACAGACAGACAGACAGACAGAGACAGACAGACAGACAGACAGACAGACAGACAGACAGACAGGATAGACAGATGGATAGACAGACAGAGCGGATAGACAGGCGGATAGACAGACAGACGGATAGACAGGCGGATAGACAGACAGACAGACAGACAGACAGACAGACAGACGGATAGACGGATAGACGGATAGACGGATAGACGGACAGACGGACAGACAGACAGACAGACAGACAGACAGACAGACGGATAGACAGACAGACAGACAGACAGACAGACGGATAGACAGACAGACAGACAGACAGACAGACAGACGGATAGACAGACAGACAGACAGATAGCGGGTCTCACCTCATTGAGGACGGTGATGAGGGCGAGCGAGAGCTCCCGTACTCTCTGTGAGTCTCCCTGACGGAGCAGCTCTCTGAGGGTGGAGTCGGTCAGATTGCTGAGCCAGTGAGGGAGACAGCTGAATCCGTCAGGAAGCGCCGGCAGCACCACCTCCATCGACCTGACACACATCACAAACCATTCTCAGCGCTGCCAGCAAAGAAAAGGACACGGGAAATCTTCATGCCAAATCATGTCTTACGTGTTGCGGGCCATGACTGTCGCCCCCTGATGGTCCTCCACCATGACAATGGCAGTCACCTGGTACTGGTCTGAGCTGAAGCCGGGCGGCAGGAAGGCCGAATGTTCTGGACTCGTGCCTTTATACACACAGAACTCCTCGCAGTGCAGCCCGGAGCAGCGTATCACCAGCAGACTGTACACCAGCGGAGACTTCGGTCTCGTCCATATCAGTGTAGCCTGAAAACCAGACGCGACTCTTCAGTGTTAGGTGGTATGACCAAAATGTATATCACTGTATTTTTCAAAATTATACCAGTTTCACGGTATATGACGGTATTTTGTTTTCCATGCATGATCGGGTGTTAACCATTTTCTGCTGATTGAGCGAGGAAATACTGCAGTAGATTGACTTGTAAACAATCTGTCATTTTAACTGAACTTAGGACTGGTGGTGGTGCTTAAAGGTCATTGTACACTGAGTCCGAAATTTTAGCCCGAAATGTTTGCACGTTGAAAAATAAATACGACCTCACGTTATGTCAATCACGTTTACACACTGCCTCCAAAATTTTTGTCCGTCATAAAAAATTCGGATCGGGTTAGATTTTTTTTTTCCTTTTCGCATTCGTGGCAAGCATTTTGAGAGGTGTTTTGACAGTTCAGAGTCACCATACAAGCGAACGCCAAAATCCAGAATGGCGATTGTCAAGTTCATCCACTTCATCTCGCAGCACAAACAAAGCACACTGAGTTCACAGAAATTGGTGGTCTTCTTTTTAATATGTGGCTCTAGTATAGCTGGCATCAAACTGAGCCACTGAAATCCTGAAGTAATCTTTGAATCGACCGTGATAATCCCACTGATCCTTAATAAGGAGGGGGAACTCTCCGTCCTCTCTATATTTTGGGATTGGATGGAACCATCATGGCCCAATATTTCCCTTCTTTTTTTTTTTTTGAAGCAAGAGGACAACCAAATCATCCTCAATGCTTTAAGAGATTTTGTATCGTTTTGAGAATTTTTTCGCAATGGATTAATTAATACGCATCGGACAAATTTTTAGGATTACGAATATGGAAAAACGCATGCGAAAATTTCGGACTCAGTGTGCAGAGTCCTTAAGATATTGTTTGTCATTTAGTGTTTCTATAACAGCAACTTGCGTTAGCATTGCGTTAGCAGCACAAAAGGTTGTGGGTTCGATTCCCAGGGAACACCTATACTGATAAAAGAAAAATGAATAGCCTGAATATACTGTAAGTCGCTTTGGATAAAAGCGTCTGCTAAATGCATACATGTAAATGTAATCACGTTGCCTGCGTTTGCTCGAATTAATTTGCTGAAATCAAAACAGGGACGATAATAGGTGAGCGCCATCCAATGAGATTGCCGTTTGTGCATTAGTCCCACCCACAACTGGAGTCACTAGTTCAGCACCTGCTCTTTCTCGGCATCCTACATGCAGTCCTTCTTCTCCAGTCTCACCTGAGCAGTTGAAGTGCACTCTCTCCAGCAGCGTGCGCACCTGAGGCCCGTCCCCGTCCGCCCACAGAGAACACATCCCGCCGGCTGGAGGCAGGTTGGGGTGGAGCTCGATGTAGGCCACGCCCTCGCGGTCCATGCTGTCATCGGTCACGTGGAGGCTGAATATGTAGGAGTTTCCATCGTGGAGGATGCCCTGTCGCAGGACCAGGTTCATGCTGTCGCTGCCCGTGGTGGTGGTGTTCAGATCCAGCACCAGCGTCTCGTTCCCTCCAGTCGTCGCTGTCCACCGCTAACAACAACAGACACGGAGGACACGTCAGTGGTATTTACATGTTATTATTTAAACTTAATTAAATAAAGACATCACTTTGAAATGAGCAGTTTCTTTATAATAAAGTTAATTATTAAATTAATGTTTTAGTTCAAATTAAATGCACAATATTACCTTTATTAAAGGCTGGGTATGCAATTTTTCAAAAAACGTTTTAGAAAACTGAGTCGGGGCCGAGTACCAAAACAATCTTATAGCCAATCAGAAATAAGGGGCGTGTCTACTCATGATGTGGAGGAGAGAGCGTTCAGTGAACAGCCGAGTGACAGAAAGATAGAGATGGCGGATAAAAACAAAAGAGGTAAACGTCTGCGGAACGATAAGGCAAGAAGTAGGACCCGTGTAAATATCGGATCAGCTTTCCAGCGCTGGAGAGTACTCAAGGAGCGGAAGGCTTGTGATTGGACGCAGAGGCTGCTTTGGTTCTTTTCGATAGGTGAGTAACACTAAAGTTTGCCTACATTGAACGTGATAACACGACAGTTGAAAATCATTTGAAATTTGTGTCAGCACATCATAAATAGAAAGCGGCAGCAGTTTTCTGTCGGGGATTTGTCGCGCTGTGCTGCATCCAGTGTAGACATGGTGTAACATTGGTTTTGCTTTGTTTCACAGAACTAATCGTTGCCTGGGTTGGGGCGGAGCTATCAAAATAGGGGCGTGACCCTTTTGGGGTAGGGGCGTGTTTGTTTTGGTGATTTCAAATATCAACATTGGCTTCCAGAAATCGCTTACCCTACCTTTAATAATAACAATTATTTGAATACAACTACATTGTTATACATGTATAAAGAAATGTTATATTAATATTTATGTGACTAAAAGCACTCATAATAGATTTAAAAACTTATTTTCAATGCATACAAACTTATATGTAGTTATAATTAACAAATCTAATTTATATTATCTAATTTAATAAATGATTGTATTAAAATCAGTAATAGATGTATAACTGCATTTAATACAGTATATAATTATTTAAAAGTGGTATGTATTTTTTGTATTCTCATTTTAAACATCTAGTTAATATTAAAATGATGTTTTTTTTTATTTATTATTATTTCAAATTCTGTTATTTTTAATGAGCTCCAAGCTGTTTTTTTCAGTAACCTTGCAGTGACCTTCATCACCATCAATCTGAATCAGCACTCATTTCAGACCCTAATGATTGAAGCACTAGATAAGCGTCCCTGACTTGTACCCTAATATTTACAGTCTCTGGCTCATGGGAACCAGACCAAGGGGAAGGAGTGTTTGACCGCTCGGTCACCAAGTAAATGTCTGTGCGTGTTTAACGAGGTTTGGCATGTCGTTAACGGCTAATGCAGTGGAACACATCACATCATAATGATGACATCACCCCGTACGCCCACCCAGGTCTCCCCTTCCTCCGGTTCCCTAAACCATAACATCACTCGAGTCTCAGTCTAAACATTATGAGAAAGCAGGTCGGAAAAAAGCAAGAGGCATGCCTGCGAAAAAAAGCGTTCTAGAATGACATCATGCCGCTATCTCTGCATGCATAGCGATCTTTGATAAATTATGACGGTATGTTTCCTCTAATAAATAAGGCACGAGTGACTCACAAAATCCAAACATGTCATTCCCAACATTTAGATGCTATGAGGACAGTGTTAATACTAAAGACAAATTATATATCATGCTTTCTGGAAAGCTAAAAGATAAAGAAATTAAAATTCTATGCCTTTCACCAGCCAAAAAACTAATAGACATGCAAAGTCCAATTTTGATTACATGATGTCCTTCAGAGATCAACTTGAGCATCCCGACTAACCCCAAACAGCAGGGAGTATTTGTGAAAACCTGCTCGAAAAGTAACTATGTTTGCATTTCGTACTTCCCTGTAGGCAACAGTGGTTTAATAGTAACCCAGTGATTGATGACAGCATGTCATGTGTCATGAGTGTGCTTGTTCTCACCCCTCTGTGTGAGCTGTGACAGTTATCGCAGGTGCCAGCCAGGTACACATAAGAGCTCTGACTGATCTCGTATCGAGACTGAGCTTTGCACGACACGCACTCCAGCGACACCATCGGGATGCGACCGCTCTGCACCCACACCTGTGACAAGGAGAAGAGACAGAACAACAAACTTTAAAGGGTTAGTTCACCCAAAATAAAATCTAATTCTGTCATTAATTACTCATCCTCATGTCATTCCAATCCTCAAAGACCCTCATTCATCTTCGGATCAGAAATTAAGATATTGTTGATGAAATCCAAGAGCCTTCTGACAGCAATGTAACTGAAATGTTCAACTCCCAGAAAGACAGTAAGGGCATCGTTAAAAAACTATTTTAACAATGTCTTTACTACCTTTCTGGGCCTTGAACGTGGTAGTTGTGTTGCTGTCTATGCAGACATTATTACATTGCTGTCAGAAAGCTCTTGGATTTCATCAAAAATATCTTAATTTCTGATCCGAAGATGAATGAGGGTCTTTGAGGTTTGGAATGATTAATTAATGACTGAATGTTCATTTTTGGGTGAACTATTCCTTTAAAGGGTTATTCCACCCCAAAATTAAACATTGTCACTAATCACTTACCCCCATGTCGTTCCAAACCCGTAAAAGCTTCGTTCGTCTTCTGGACACAATTTGAGATATTTTGGATGAGAACCGGGAGGTTTGTGACTGTCCCATTGACTGCTAAGCAATTAACACTGTCGAGGTCCAGAAAAGTATGAAAGACATCGTCGAAATAGTCCATCTGCCTTCAGTGATTCGATCTTAATTTAATTAAGCGAAGAGAACACTTTGTCTGCGCAAAGAAAACAAAAACAACGATTTTATTCAACAGTTCGTTTCCTCTGCTTCATCATTTTGGAGAATATCCGCTGGACGCAATGCATGCTCTTCTGTGTCAGCCGCGCCACAAGGATACATCATCTACGCTTGTTTACGCTTTGATTTGGATGGAAACGGCGTATCCGGTCTGCAGCTGACACAGAACAGCGTATGCTGCTTGCGTCCAGCGGATATTCTCCAAAATGATGATATGCTGAAGCAGAGGATACAAATTGATGAATAAAATCGTTGTTTTTGTTTTCTTTGCGCAGAAAAAGTGTTCTCGTGTTCATTAAGTCAATCATTGAGCCCACTGATGGCAGATGGACTATTCATCGATGTCTTCACTTGGGCCTTGACAGAGTTAATTGGCAGTCAATGGGACTAAACCTCCGGTTCTCATCCAAAATATCTCAAATTGTGTATGATTAATTTCATTTCATTTTGGGGTGGAATAACTTTTCTATTGACCTTGGAAACTGACATAGCAATCGATGGAAACTGATTAATTTGAAACATCTCTCATTCTTTGAACTGATTAAAATATTAACAATGTTAGCGCTGAGACTGGTGAATTTCCCATTGCTGTTGTGAACGTGACACAGGAATAATGAATTTATGAAGAAATAGAAGAATTGAGGGGTCAATAGACATCACAAATTGGTTTCATCATGATCCCCAAAGCAATCAGACCTTTAAAGGGAATTGATTTTTCATGAGATTTAATTTTGGTGTCCATCAAAGCATTTCAGTTCAGTGTGTGAAATGAGTTTCATATACATTCTCATTCAAAACTCACATATCATATCAGGCTTTCACATACAGCTTATTATTTTGAAGGCCAGAATGTAAATTATATTTTGAAGTACGTAATTAACCTTCGTTTGACCTGTTTGGGTCAGTTAATTATAGATAAATCCAGAGTATGCTAAATACAAATAAACATTTTGTAATGATGATAGCGGCTAATTTGAATACTCTAGAACAAAACACAAGGGTGGAAACGCTAACAATGAATAGCAACCACTCATTATTTTGCTCATTTACATGCACTGCATTGTTTTAGCTCACACTTCTCTACTGAAAGTATGCACATCAGTTAAAAGCACAAATACCCCCCAGAAAAAGGCACGATTTCACATGTCACAGGCCAGTTTTGAGTAATGAGAAGGTGGAGGATGTGCTTTTGTTCATCATTTGAGGATTTATTGTGGTTATGATTGCTAGAAACTGTAAACAAATCTTTATTTTCAATTAAAATCAGTTTACCTCCAGCTTTCCATGGGGCGGCAACAGCGTGACGTTAATTGTGCCATTCAAAATGGCCTGAGTTTCTGATTGTGGATAATTAGTATTTTATAATGAGCCTAATTTACATAGAAAAGAGGCATGTTTGCACTGAAAAGACTGACAATGACTTCATTAAAATATTATACAGCTCTATTCAGTGCACTTTGAAGATGCTTAGTTGTTGAATAAAATGCAGGTTTAATGCACAAAAAATCCAACATTTTATTTTAAAAGATACAAAATATATAAAAAATGTAAATGTAATGAGAGGTATTTTGGATTTTAAAACATCTGTATGAGCAATGTAGAAAAACAGCCGTTGATCAAATGACAAGAATCAAAAACAAGAAATATTTGTACATGCAACATACAGTATTAGGTATGAAAAGCTGGCGGTTATCCATAAAAGCACTCACCGTTTGGTTTGTGGACTCTGGGGTCATGCCGTCTTTGCTGACGGTCAGGCGAAAGGTATACTCAACATCTGCCTCCAGTTCAGAACCAGCGATTCCCAGAACCGGGTCGCTCGGACCCAACCCGAAATGCAAAGAAGAGCAGTGAGCTGGGCCCTGCAGGGTGAAGTCAAAAGACAGAATCACTGCAGATGGTAATTAATCAACTCATTTACCTGCCTCAGGATATACAAGACAAGAGCATAATCATCAAACAAGTTTTGGTACCTTTGCTGTTTAATGACTTTACCTAATGAGTTTTCTAATAGCATTTTAATCACTGACCATGACTGCACATCCTGAATACATGTTGTAGTTTGACACCCACAAAGTGTACTTTCTGTCTTCATTTTGGACAATAAATCTACTGCATTATCATTTAGAACCTATAAAACGTTGTTTTGAGACGCATTTTGCTTAACATGTGCCTACACTTCCTTTATAATAAATGCCACCTGTTTTTTATTTTATCATCTAATGCAATGACACTCATGCATTTTTAATGTGGCTAAAGTGTTATTTTTTGGTGCCAGTGGAGCTTGAAATATTTCATTAGACTTAATACAATATTCCTTTGAATTTCTGTCAGTGATAAAATGTTTTAATAAAAAGCAGGAATCTCTGGCTCCCCTCCGGCAGTGATTCGGATAGGCCGAGAGAACTCTAAGGAATGTTGAGTTTATCCACTGCTAGTTATGTAACTGATCTCAAGTATAAACCACCCAAACATCAACATTTGTGGCACATACTTCACATATTTGATCTTTCTGAGCTGCTGTGTGCAAAGTAAAGCCTCTGATACTAGGTGTCCCTCACATACTCAAACAACTCTCAAATTCACACATTAACATATCTGCTAAGTGCTTTTAGCTCTCAAATATGCCTATGAGCTCAGTGAACAAAAGCACTTGAAAGTTCATTGTTTTAATGCCAATTACTTAAACTCTCCAACCCTCTCTCAACCACAATGCTTATTTTACTTTTTCATCCACTGATCATTTCCAGGGAAAAAAAACTCTCAAATTGGACTGTTCAGCTTAAGACACTTGAGAATGTACAGTCATACACAACAAGGTGCTTCACGTATTAGAAGCATCAACACACCAACATCAGTTCTTAAATCTATTGCTATTTTACAGCTTAAATCAGGGATGTCCAATCCTGCTCCTGGAGGATTTCCAGCAGAGTTTAGCTCCAGTCCCAACTAAACCCAGATGAACCAGCTAACTAAGGTCTTCAGGATCAATAGAAACTTCCAGGCAGATGTGTTGAAGCTAAACCCTGCAGGAAGATGTCCCTCCCAAAGCAGGATTGGACATAGTGGCCTAGATCAGGGGTCGGCAACCTACATTGCCAACAGTGCCACGCAGAGGGATAATCGCTGGTACGTGAGCAATAGGGAAAACTGCATGCTGATGTACATTTTGATGTAATAACGTCTCATAATCACACAGCCTGTTAGGAGCTATAAATACTATTAAAGTGTTAGAATTAACTTGCGCTAGTCTACGGAGGTGTGCGTGATCACTGCACATAGGTGCTTCAGATCAACGCCTCAGCGAGCGCTCGTCAATGTCAAATTGATTGAGATCGCCAATCAAGTAGGCGTGGTTTACCATTCACAGATGCACAGTATATCCAGTGATGCAAACTACTTGAATTTTTTTCTCAAATATGGCCATTTTGAGAGAGAGAGAGAGAGATATGTGAGAATTGTAAGCATCCATCTCTCTCTACAAACAATGAAGCTGAGTTTAGTTACTTAAAATACAGCAATTTTACCCCCTCAGTGCTGAGAAATATAAAGTATCGATTCAGTATCGATTAAAAAAGTTGTGTGGCAGCACTGACAAGAAGTTTATGAGCTTCTGAATGTGGTTTTCGATCTCTGTGTGGGAGTGGTGTGTGTGAATTAAGATAGAACGGTGATTAAACTGAACGGTTTTAATATTTTGGCCTTGTCTCTCATACATACAGTGGTGTTCAGTATGATCGCACTGTATAGCTGTTGTTCAAGAAATGTTTGAACATTGGGGGGAGGGGGTGTGTGTATTGGCACAGTGGTTACCCAGAAAAAAATGGCACGTCATGCCGAAAAGGTTGCCGACCCCTGGCCTAGATCCATTTATTGCAAGTTTAAGACGTCAAAAAGCATTCATTTTTATATATCTGTTACACATCAATCATGGTTACCTTTGAGGTGGTTGCACATTCCCAGTGGTATTTGAGCAGGGATTGGTTTTCCGGGTCCAGGTTCGGGTCATAGGATTGCTCTGCGCTCAAATGCAAATCTTGAGTTTTGGACCACACACGGTATGTGCCACCCTCAATGATTGGCACCAGCTTTTTGGACATGACTGAAAGTCGAATACATGCTGCCTTTCGTAGTGGCACCCCCTCATAGGACAGAGAAAAAACTAGAGTGTAGTTCCCAGCAGAAATCGACATCTTGGGCACTGAAAGTTGGAGCCTCCGGATGTTGACTTCTGGGGGGAGACGGACCTTAGACGGTGGTGGACCTTTCTTGTCATCATTCTGACAGCGAGGGGACATGAGGATCTCCCAAAGGTACTCTACTCCATAGAGGGCACAGCCTTTTAAATTCACGTTGGCCTCTACCAAGGTTGGCTGGTAACGCCAAATGGCGAGTCGTGGAGCTTGAATGATCTGAACTTCTGGTTCGTCACACTTTAGGACAGAGATGTTGACATTAACCTCTGCTGTAACCCAGCTCACCAGGTTACTGATGTTAACTCGCACCATATAGTGACCAGGAAGGATGTAGATATGGCTAAGAGAAGGTGTAGTTGTGACAGCTGCAGAAGTACCATCCCCAAAGTCCCACTGATATGTTGCTGGAGAGGAAACAGGAGTGACACCCACATGAAAGCTGACCGTCTTGCTTACAAAGGTGTCATTTGGTTGAGCCTCCAAGGTTGCTGACCTGATAATGTTCTGAACTTGTATAACCTTGGTCACATTTAATCCATTCAAAGAATTGAATGCTCTAAGAAATATGGTCAGATTGCCTGGCTGATCTGGAGCATATGTCACCGACTTGCCAACCTGAGAGATCTTGAGACCATGATGAAGGTCAAAGGTCCACAGAATGGTCAGCGACTCACGTGTTGGCGTGCATGCAACATAAGCCCTAGGTACACCGACAGGTATAGCGGCATCACAGCAGTCCAATATAGTCAACTTGGTCACAGGCTCCATGACTTCAATATGCAGAGTCCTTCGTTCTGAACTCACTGGGTTGTGGGCAGTAAGGTTGACGTAGTACTTGGCCACACTAGTGAACTGGTGGATGTAGGTTTGATTGGTCAGAACGACAGTTGCATCACCACTAATGCTCAGGATGAAATTAACAGAAGTTCCAGATGATACCGAGATAGTAAACTCAACGTTTTCACCAACAGCAGCAATTTGTTTGCTGGCCTTGAGCTCCAGACCCTGGATACGGTCTTGAATGGTAAATTCACGTGCGAATGTTTCTCCGTTGATGTCATTATTGGCATTCAAGGTAACTGTGAACACTCCCGGTTTGGGGAAGATGTAGGAGGTGGTGCGCTGGTTCGATTTTGTATTGTCTGGCAATAACCACATCCATGAAATGCTGGATCCCATCTGTGTTTCTCCACGCAGAGTAACATTGTCCCCTGAAGCTACAAAGTTCTCTGTAACATTTGTGGCGATGAAAGTCAATCCCGAGATCGGTTCTTGAATGCTGATCCACTTTGAGACCACTTCCGAGCTGACTTTGTTGGAAACCTCCACTTTAACCAGTTTCAAACCTGCGCTACTGAAATGGTGCATGACTGAGGACATATGAGATGTTAACAGTTCACCATTTGCCCACCATTTGTAATGAAGTGCCGTCCCAAAACTTGCAGATACGGTCATATTTGTCATGGCATTTACTGCAGCAAGGTTTGTGAAATCTCAAGGACCAGTTTCTTTACAGGATCCAAAAACTCAATAGTTTTGTTCACAGCCAGCTGGCCAAGCAAGCTGGTTGCCTTGAGGAGGACAGCACAAGGACCAGGGGTGGAAAAGTTGAGGTCTATGGTCTTTCCCGTGAGGTTGTAGTTATAGTTTTCATGTTCCCTCAGAAGGTTCCAGCTGAAGGTCATATTGGTGCCCTCTTTTAATGAGGCTTGTAAGTGAAGGACACGGTTGGTTGCAAAACAGTATCCTTCAATAAGCTCACCAGCCACGATCTGCAAGCCCTCCAACTCACGCTGCACAAAGATAGAAATGCTTGACTGAACAGTGCAGATGTAGTTCTCTGCAATAACGATGACATTGAAAGTCCCAACAGAGCGAAATGTGTAGAACATGGTGTGAGTGCCTTGGATGGATGTGCACTGGTCACAAAGAATCCAAGAGTACCTTACATCATCTCCTTGGTCGAAGTGTGCCTCAAAGTGAACAGAAGTATTCAAAGGGACATTAACAAGGCTAGAATTTACTGAAAGTCCTGTGATTGGGGCCAAGACTACAACGGAAATCTCCTTTCTGGTCTCACTCACTTCATTCTTGCCTGTAACACTGATGTTAAACCTGCCTGAGGAATTGTAAGTGTATGATACGTTTGTCCCATTAAGTTGAGTCCCATCTCCAAAATCCCAGATGTAGACAGCATTCTCAGAGTCTGAAGATGCCTTGAAAGCATAGTCTTGGTGTAAAGAAAGATTGTTCTCTTTATTGCCATTATGGCTGATCAGCAAATTACTTACAGATTGTTGCACCACAACTAAAACAGTGCTGTTGATACAGGAGATGTTGTTGAGTGCAGTAACCGTAACCAGATATTCCCCAGGACTCTTGAATATAAAGACCATCTCCTTACCACCTCGAACAGGACCTCTCGAGTTAAGTACCCCAAAATCCCATAGGTAGGTGTAGTTAAATTCTGGGAAGGCAGCTACTGTAAATCTGCTCTCCTCATCGAGCTTGATGTGTTTTCTCAGAGGAAACAAAGACACTGTTGTGAGTTCAGGTTGGACGCAGACCCTTCTGAAAATATTTGCCTTGTTGGCTTCACTTGACATAAGTAGCGAGAGATTGTACTCGCCACTTTTAATGTATGTGTGCCCTATCTTTGGTGTTCCATAGTGAGTTTCGTTGGGGCTTCCGTCTCCAAAACTCCACACGTACTGATGTCCTGAAGCGTTCCCTGACACAAATGCACGGAAGAGTACCTCTTTGTTTTCTCGAATGCACCCGGGAGGTTCTAGCGATAACACTTGTAGCACAAACACCTCAACTGGTATGGTTACCCATTGCGAGTTCACAACATTCTTTGCGGTGACATTTACAGTGTAGTTTCCATCTTTCCTGTACGTATATTCAACTTTGGGTTCCATACCTGTTTGCACTGTTCCATCACCCATGTCAAAGCTCCAAGTTACATTGTTACCTGCTTCCAGACTTGCCGTGACAACGGTAGGAGTGTTGCATTCCGTGGGAGCAGAGGACATCAACTCCAAGCCCTTAATATCTTCATAGACTATAACTTCCATGCAGGTGTCTGTCCAGCTAATGGTGTTGTTGACATTCACGCAGATATTGTAGACACCGCTGTGAGCATACGCGTAAGGAACTCTACGTTCACGCCCCTGCTGTACACTCGAATTGTCACCAAAGTTCCAGGTGTAGATGATGCCGTAGGGAGACGGTAGGGGGTGGGCCTCAAAGTCAGCTGGTTTGTCGGCAAGTAGCAGGGGTGGGTCAATCTCGATTTGCACACTTGTCAGAATGCTAAAGACGTATACATCGACCTTGCATGTCTTGTTCTCATAGCGGTTGGAAGCCGAGAACAATAGGGTGTACTCCCCTGCAAGAAATGAGTCAAAAAATCAATGTAGATATAAAAAAATAAGCAATACAACTAAAAATCTGGATAAATCAATATGAATACACCAAATACAATTTAGTTTACCTGGCTGTAAATAAACGTATTCTACATCATCCCAAATAACCACCTGGTTACTAGAGGGGTTATCGTAAGGGGGCTTAATCTGATGTGTACGGTTTCCTCCATCTCCAAACCACCACCTGTGACACATAAAAACCATCAAAACAAACACACACACTGCATGCCAGATTACATGCATTATTTTACAAGTGGTTTCACATTTTACGATCAATGGAAACATGCAAATTTAGCAAAAAAATCCCTATATTTCGCAAAACGTTTTTAGGCTCGCATAAGGTGATTTTTCAGGCAGTTCGAAAAATAATATATCATAAAACTTAAATAGAAACAGTTTTTTTTCTCGCATTTACAGGTCACCTGGCATACATAAAAGTCACATGATCATTCTTTAATGTACTATAACCTCCAAGAAACACCTCATACGTCAGTACTCTTAAGTATAAGGGGCTTTTCTTGCCAATAATGCTTGGATAACCCTGTATTTACACTGCATTATGGTTTCAACATGTTCACCGGAGCTGATCGCGGCCACTCTAGTCAATGCTTGTGTTTATACCAGCTGCGCCGTGGCACGTTACAGAAGCAGCCCATAAGTGACTCTCCACGCTGCTTTACTAAAGATAAATCTTCTTTGATTAAAAATAATGGCTAGTGCTGTGGCTGCAATATACATAAACCTAACAACATACGTCACCATGACTTATTGCGAGAGGAAGAAATTACGTTTTAGTTGCATAACATCGGCTTATGGAAATGCCGACAATGATTTTAAATAGTGTTGGAAAGTACTGAATCTTGATTTTCATTGCGCAAGTCATTGGGAATGTGACTTTACCAAAGATAACTTTTACTCATGTAAAACAGTACTTTATTTGATCAGTAGTAGGTGCTTGGGAGGTGGGTGCCGGACGATGCTGAAAAATTACTTGACAAGTCACTTTTGCATTACAGGTGTTTTTTTTCTTCTGAATGATAATACACAGTGCACAGTAATTCCAGGAACATGTATTAAGTTAACTCTGGTTTCATGGTGGCTTTAAAGACAAGCTTATTGCAGTATAAAAGAGGGGACTAAAGGATGGGGGGAAAGACAACTTTGGGTCTCTTTTGGTGCCTCAGGAAATTGTAAAAGCAAGGTGGCAGGTCTGTTTTGAAGGTATTTTTAGCTGGAGGGAATAAAAGCACTTTCTTGCAAATCTCGCCGTCTGACTCATCGCTGCAGGAGGGAGAGGTGGAACTGCTGTTGAATCATCGCCTCGGCTCCCAGTGATACACCTTCATCTCTCGCTCCCTCTTATCCCCACTTTCTCTTGAGAAGTGGAACCCAAAGGAGAATCAGGTATCACGATTGACTGAACAAGCGGCGGACTGAACTCCACAGATACTGAGCTGACGAGATAAAAGCGCGGGGAAGAAATCACCCTACAGTATTCGTCAGACAGACTTTTTTGGACAATAAATAGAGAAATCCATGAAACAGATAAATAAAGCAGACATCTGCAGTGGCGCGCAGCAGACTTCTGGGGGATGGAATGGAAACTTTGGGAATATTTCTATGCTCGGCGTTGAAGGGAAAATTCTTGTCAGCATTCTGCACTAACCACAGACTGTAAATCTAGAGAAAAGTACCATAAAAATGGGAGCAGGCCGGGAGTGTGTGAGGCGGTGGAAGCCATAGAGAAAACGTTTGTGTGCAGACTGTGTGCATTAAACAGTCATGAGTCACGAATATAGAAAGCCATCTAACTTTCCAAGTAGAGAGTTATTTAAAGAGAGCATTCACAACCCATTTTACTTCCATAAAGCATAAGAGAGCTTGATTTTACCCATCAGGAACTGATTATATTGTAATTGTGTATGTCATCTCAGTGCATTTCAAGGACTTCTTTATGAAATCTATCATTTACTACTATTGCTCTATTTTTAATGACAATATCAGTCACAAGCATTAAATTACTGCAATAATTACATTACTGCTTTTTAAAAGACTGCATTACAAAGTGTATGCTATCTAAATTAGGAATAAATATGATATATTGTTATTATCGGTTGATGTTAGAGATTTGTTATGGCATATATGTCAGCTGATAGTTGATATTTAATTGTGCATGCTCAATTCATCTTTTTAGCATTTATATTTGCCATCATCTAACGCAATTTTTTCAATGAAATTAACATAATACAACTATTTTAAAACATTTAATAAAAATATTAATATTTATTAATAAAATAAAATAAAATTGTGATTCCAAAATGTATCTGTAGCACTGAAAACAGTTTAGAAATAAACTAGTGTTCAAAAGTTTATGTAATATCGTAAGGTTATTTTTTTTTTTACTTTTTACTTTTATTCAGCAAGTTCAAATGTGTCATTTATAATGTTAAAAACATTTTCAAATAAATGTTGTTCTTTTGAACTTTCTATTCATCAAAGAATCCTGAAAAAAAGAACCACAGTAAATAAATTACATTTTAAGATATAAGAAATTATAATGAAATTGAAAACATATTGTGCAACCCTAATCTAAATTGCATTTTTAATATTAAATCACGCTTCTTAATGACCTTCCTGGTGAAAGAGTTTAGAATTAATCTGATGAATCTTATCTTTAATTTGACCAATCAGATCTTCACTGTCATAGAACGTACCAGAAAGTGACGTCCACTGCCATGTCTATCTTCACTGACGCAGAGAGGTTCAGGGGCAAACCCTGCTGCACGATTTTGGGGACTCCGTGGACGGTCGGCTCAGTCATCGGGTTCATGCGGTCTACTGTGACATTGAAGTGCTCTGTCAGCATGCTAACCTTGTTCATAGCCGTTACCTAAGAGATGAGAGATGGGTCAGTTACCAGGCTGATAGAATCAGTAAGACCTGAGTCTGAGTTCAACAAAAACCAGTCACCGTGAGTTTGTACGCTGCTGCGTTCTGGTAGATGATATTTAACATGCTGTTATAGTACGTGAAGTATGGTTTATCATCCACTGTCCATTTGAACGACGGGTCCGTTCCTCTCTCCACAGAGGCTATGTAACTCTGGAATATGAGAGAGAGAAGAAGAGGTAAGCAAATAATAAGACCATTAAAGATGAAGGTCAGGGCCATAACAAAGGCGACATGGTGGATAACGAACAGCGTGAACCCTTCAGCTTCTGTTTCACAGACATCTTTTATAGACAAAAACATAAAATATCAGCAATAAATACTCTATCCTTGAACAACAGCTGCTTAGAAACCAGTTTAAACTGGCCTAAAACTTCCAAACCACATGATTTAAGAAGTTTTTCTAATACTAGCATAACATATTTCAAAATATGAATACATTATTCTTGGACAGTAGATGTTTCAAATGTAAAGGCATGCTGAGAAAATGGTTTAAACCAGCTTAAGGTGGTTAGGTTGGTCTGCTTTGATGGTTTCAGGCTGGGAAACCAGTTTAAACCAACTAAATAGCAAATTACCTGGTTTAAATAGTTTATTTTTAAATAAAATATTAGCATTACATACACTAAGGAAGGTAAGGTCATGCCAACATGTTTTTTTTGGCACTTGTCGGGTTAGGAAATCAGTAAACCAGCAAAAAAATCACCTGGTAGTCACAACAAATACCAGCCAAATGTGGTTCGTTTTGATGGTTTTAGAAGGGTTTTGGGCACTTGCCATGTTGGGAAACCAGTTTAAATCAGTGTAACGTGGTCTGTTTAGATGGTTTTAGATGGGTTTTGGGCACTTGTTAGACTATGAAACCAGTTTAATATTAAAACATAATCATTGGATAGTAGTTGTTTTGAAGGCTGAAACAATGGTTTAAACCAGCCTAATGTGGTTTGTTTGTATGGTTTTAGAAAGGTTTTGGGCACTTGCCATGTTGGGAAACCAGTTTAAATCAGCGTAACTTGGTCTGTTTAGATGGTTTTAGATGGGTTTGGGCACTTGTCAAGTTGGGAAAGCAGTTTAAACCAGCACGAAAACAGCAAACCACCTGATAATAAAAAATAAATACACTAGCCTTGGACAGTAGATTCTTAGGAGGTAAAGTCACACTGGAAAAATGTTTAAACCAGACTCATGTGGTGAATTTGGGTGGTTTTAGATGGATTTTGGGCACTTGTCAGACTATGAAACCAGTTTAAACCACTTTAAAAGCAAACCTCTTGGTTTACATTTTTTTTACGATATTAGTAATAAATATGTAATCCTCTGTAGTTGTTTAGAAGGTTAAAAATAATGGTTTAAACCAGCCTAATGTGGTCTATTTTGATGGTTTTAGATGGGTTTTGGGCACTTGCCAGACAGGGAAACCAGGTAAAACCAGCTCAAAACCAGCAAACCACCAGGTTTAACCATTTTCTCTCAGCAGTGAAGATGTTACTCACCACTACGGACTCCATGAGGACTCTGTGAGCAGGATGGGGTTTGATGACGAGCCCCCGGAGAGGTTCTTGCACCCCTGCCTGAATTTGTAGCGATGCTTTGGTAACGTTGCTCTGGACAAGAAACAGCACGCTGGTCTGTCCCGGTGTGGACCCGAGCTGAAGGTCGAACCATGCAAACATGGTGTCATTGTACGGGCCGGGCTGCCTGCACTCGCCCACTTTTGCCACCAGGTTCTCGGGACATGCGTTGTGAAAGGGAACGGTCTCATTGCTGCCTTGCTGCCCAATCAGAGCATCGTGCTGCGAGCGGACCATGACGAGAACCCATGTCTGATTGGGCAGGAAGTACACCGTCCCATTGTGATTGGTTGGATAGATCACGGCTGGGTCCAGAGGTGGAACGACGTGGATGGGACAGGATGCAGTGATGGGAAAATCCTCATCGCTGGATGTCACTTCCAAAGTGTAATCGCCAAGCTGAGGGAGGCCAGAGCGGAGGAAGGGACCCTGCAGCGCGGTGCTGTTCTGCCCCACATACAGCACCCTCACCTGGCACACCACCCTCCTCCCAGCTGCCCTCAGCATCCGCCTGCAGCGTCTCGTTTGTGTCCCACCAATCGGAGCGGTTCTGGATGAGCACGCTCTGTTTCCATGGCGACGAGCGGTCGGAGGAGCACTGGAGAAGGCCTGACGACCCGGCGTCGTGCTGCAGGGCGATGAAGTCACCAGGGGAGACTAACAGGTCCTCTATGTCCTCCTGGACCTGAGTGAGAGCAGGGCAGAGAGTGAGAGGCAATGAAACCTGTCCTATTATATCATATTACAAACCTGTCTGTCAAGGTTTTTCATTTTCATATCCTCACAAACATGTGCGGACGCTTGTATGTGTGCTTTTTAGTAACAAGCTATTTTCCAAAGAAAAAGCTATGTAGCTGTATGTTTTCTTTCTCTTGTTGTTGTCACATTTGATTGGGCCTACCAGCTGAGGCAATTAGAAATGCACAATATCTTGTTACCATATTGGTTATCGGATGATTATTTTATGTATTTAATGGAGCATGCAAATGATGTGACCTACTTTTGCATTTAGATTAAATCTGAGTCATCTAATGCTCACTAAAAACACTAATAATAACCTTAAATGTACTCATTAGCATGCATCCACTTTTCATGTTGTGCATTACAGCTTTGTGATGCTTAACTTGCAGCATTAAAATTATTCATTTTCATTTAAAGTGGTTTATTTTTTACTTCATTCAGTATATAAATATAAGCCATTTATAGCCAATTTATAGCCTTTATGAATTGGTTCTTTTGCATGGTTTATATACACTACTGTCCAAAAATTACATTTGAGATATTTATTTAAAGGATGCATTAAATTGATCAAAAGTGACAGACAGAACTCATGCCCCCAAAAAAAACAAACCTGAATTTCTGAAGGATCACGTGTTATTTTAATTGTAATAATATTTCACAATATTACTGTTTTTAATGTATTTATGATTAAATAAATACAGCCTTGGTGAGCAGAAGAGACTTTAAAAAAATAAACTTATGAACGATAGTGTAAATATCATATTCCCAAATCAAATACAGATTCTCACTCAGGCATTCTGTGAATGTTATGTATGTTTATATGCTCAGAAAGCCTAACATTCAATGTTTGTCTATATATGCAATGTATTTGAGTCAGGTTTGTTTACTGTAGCAGTCTAAACACAGGACGTTTGTTGAACAACCATCAGCCAAAAGAAGATATATATATATATGAAAATGATGTCCTTTTAGGTGCTATATATTCTTTATGAAGAAATACAACAGCTTTATTTATTTTTTTCTGTTAATAATCTTTTATTTCAAAACACCGCCTGCAGTAACATCCTATCATTTATAAAAGTATTCTTCTGAGACAAAAACCAGACCACATGTGGGGACAGTGATTACCCTTAATAAGGTCCCGACCTCTGGAATTACACTGTGCCCCGAACAGACCACAAATACCACAGAAAACACACAAAAACAGCCCCAAAAGAAAGCTGTGAGGAGAAGCGTGTCTCACTGATGTGCCTCTCCATTAGACAGACTCAGGGTTATTATTAGGACCTGGTTTCAGGCAGTAGAGAGGGAGTGGAAATAATTAACTGTGATCTGAACATCACTCCAGGACATTCTGAGCCGCCCCGCATTGACTCTTCAAACGCTCCGTTTAGAAAGAACACACTGAAGGAGTGTGAAGCAGACGACCCCCACACACACACACACACACACACACACACAGACGCATGCACATGCGCAGACAGACAGATAGACAGACACACACACGCACGCACGCACGCACACACACACACACACACACGCACAGACGCATGCACGCATGCACATGCACAGACAGACAGATAGACAGACACACACACACACACACGCATGCACGCGCACGCACGCACGCACACACACACACGTGCACGCACGCACACACACACACACACACACACACACGCACAGACGCATGCATGCACGCACACACACACACACACACACACACACACACAGACACACACACACACACACACACACACACACACACACACACGTGCATTGTGCCGCTCTGTATTGAGCCTTACGTTTTATAATACTTTTGTGCAATGAAAAATAATAATTGTCTTTCTTGTTCTGTCCTATCTATCATATGTTGCTGCCTTATTACTGTGCTATACATTTAAAAAAATGTATGAATGTATTTTACACTACAAAGAGCAATGTGTGACATTTTACCAGATTTAGTCGTACACTTAATCACTTTTATTTGTAAATAAAAATGTTTCACTAGGTTTTATAAAATTATTGTGCACCCATGATTTTTCTAGAGTATGAAACAGACTTCAAAGGTCTGATACAGACATGTTCTTGACTGTTTTGGAGAAATTCTTCACTCTTAAGTAGGTGTTAAGATTTCAGAGGAAATCCAGGTTGGTTGTGATCAGGTGCAGGTTTTCATTCGCTCAAACTCACCAGGATGTTGGATGGGGGTCCGGCCGGTACGGAGATCAGCACCTCCCCGGCGAGTCTGTAATCGGGGTACTGTGTGCCCGCAGGCAGAGGACTGACCCCAGAACAGTTCACACACGCCCCGGGAGCACACGGGCTGGCCAGGGGCAGACAGCGCTCCGTGTACGGACAGAACTGGCGTCCCGCTGGACACGCTGTGGCTGCTGGTGGGACGGAGGTGTCGTTGATCCACTCATCCGGGGCCTGACAGACAGTGATGGGGGCGCAGAGGTCACCGCAACCTGAAACAGTCAGTTTATCATAAATAAAATGAAATAAAACAGATCATTTCATAACTTAGATCACGTCTTGCTTGGCTATTGTTCTCTGCAGCCTGACTGAACAGGTCAAGAGTTGAACTTCCAGCGTGTCGTTATGTGTCTGGAGGTTGTTTATTAGTTTTGCAAACACAATCGACACAAAGAAATGAGCTTTGACTGGCCAACTCTGGTCCTCCG
>CM050416.1:34290634-34303134 GCA_027564155.1 Gymnocypris eckloni scoliostomus
GCTGCTTACAGCTGAATTCATTTTAAAATGTATGAATTTTGCAGCATTTACAAATAAATTAACTTTATAATTAATTATAAAAACATAAAGATCAATTGTGAAGCTGTTTCAAAATAATCTAAAGTGCTATTTACTTGACATGACGCAAATAAACTTGACGTAAGTCAAATAAAATACACAAAAGAAGAATATTAATTTTAAAAAGTGCTTTTAATATTAAGCATATTACATTTTTAAATAATTAATAAATCATATTAAAATAATACAATATAGTTTCCACTTGCATTAAGCATAACATGAGCTTACATTTATATCACCTTTATTTGATTTTTTTGTCATTTATTGTAAGAATGTAAACAAAAATGCCATTAATAACAAGTGCAAATGTCCCTCTTCATTCATATTGAAAGGGCTTGGAGGCAATATCAGCTCAAATTATGCACAAAAATTGTGATGCACCAATTTAAATGATGCATACTATATAGTATGCAAGCTGGACGTAGCTGTAGACTTTATGAAATCTAGAGATGTGTATACTTGATGCATTCACCATTTTGTTTTATCCCCCAAAAAAAATAAAATAAAAAATGTGTATGATTAAGAACTAAAGCAGATGTCACTCCTCATCCATATTGCAAAAAGTTATGGCCAATAAAAAAATGCATGTGCAGATGCACATAAAATCCACTGAAAACATCCAAGCATTTGTTGTTTATTTTAGGATGCACCAATTGAACTGATGCAGACTGCAGCTGTAGAGTATGGTGTGCTTTACCTTGGCGTGTGAACTGGCAGACAAACGCTCGTTTGGCGGTGCAGAAGTGTGAGCTGGGCTGCCCGCTGCCGTCCAGTGACACACACACTTTTCCAGCCAGCTGCATGGCCCGGTCCCTCGTGCCCTCCTCGCCCGTCCGGACCTCCGAACCATCCACCCAGCGCATGACACGGGGCGAGTACTGATCGCTCAAACCCAACCACACGCCACGCTCCCTGCAGCGCACACAAACACAGACAACATCACAAACCAGACCCCCGAGCTGCTTCCGGGACTAAAACAAACAGAACACATTTCTTTTGTTTGCCACAGATTCAGAATGACAGAATTATCACGATTGCTTTCGCTCTCTGTTTACTCTCATTACCATCCAGGACTGAGCTTTTAGAGAGATGTCGCCTCTGATTTTTCTTTCCCGTTGGAATCAAACGCTCACAGGACATTAATGCCAGGAGAATACGCTCTCAATGTTTTATGCATAGTGTGTCGGAGCTTCAATAACCCTAATAAAGCAGCAGCCGAGGGGAATGTGCTACTGCGTTATTGAACCCGACGGGACGCTGATCACTTTGAAGTTTCATTTGCCTTCAAACGAGACGTGAAAACAGTGACGGAAAGTGGGACTAAATAGGCCCCGGTGCAAAAATCACAGAATAAAGTCATGCGTACCACAACGGCTCAATGATCTTTTCCAAGAATTCCTGCAAAAATGTTGTGAACAATTTGAGAGAGACAGATAGAGAGAGAGAGATAGAGAGAGAGAGAGAGAGAGAGAGAGAGAGAGAGAGAGAGAGAGAGAGAGAGAGAGAGAGAGAGAGAGAGAGAGAGAGAGAGAGAGAGAGAGAGACAGAGAGAGAGAGAGAGAGAGAGAGAGAGAGAGAGAGAGAGAGAGAGAGAGAGAGAGAGACAGAGCGCGAGAGGGAGAGGGAGAGAGAGAGAGAGGTGTGCGCGTGCTGGGAAAGAGAGACCTCACTCTCGTGCGGCAGTCAGATTCAGATGCATAATATTTATATTTGCTACAAGCAGGATACACAAGAAGCACGTTCAACTCGGACACGCAGACAGTTGTCGTGGTAATAAACACCGTAAACAGAAGGTTCGCATGTCTGCGCATCTCAACAGCATTTTAGGGGTTTGGCTTTTCGGGCCCAACAGTCACCTACCTTCACAGGGTAATCCACCCCGCGCACACACACACACACACACACACACACACACACACACACACACACACACACACACACACACACACACACACACACACACACACACACACACACACACACACACACACACACATGGTTCTAACGGGCTGAATCCAACATCTCACATCTGTGAAAACTACAAATGAAAGAGAGAAAAATCAGGAGGGAAAGAGGGGGACAAAAACACGACTCTTTGCGCCAATAAAGAAACAATAAAAAGTGGTCTGTACGCTTGTGCGCTCTTACATAAGATCGTGTGTGTGTGTGTGTGTGTGTGTGTGTGTGTGTGTGTGTGGTCCATCTGGGGCAGGTTAAGAGATAGAAAACACACTTCCTCCAACACTCGTGCTGTCTCTCTCTTTCTCACTCGCTCTGGTCAGTGGAAGCTCTGCCCTCAAATTAATGATGGGTGTGGAACAGAAGACAGAAACACACACACACACACACACACTTGCATAGATAAACACACATAAACACATAGAACCGGTGTCTCCACCCTCCTGGAGTGTAACGTATTTCTACAGCTGTGTTTCAGCAGATGTGTAACACCGCAGAGTGAGTGTGTGTGTGTGTGTGTGTGTGTGTGTGTGTGTGTGCGTGTGTGTGTGTGTGTGCGTGTGTGTTCAGACCTGTAAACATTCCATCGCTAAAGAAGAAAGTGGCACACGCGGTTGAGAGTTTGGACACTTATACTTATTTTTCTAGTTTCATAGATTTATAATCATGTTTAAGTTGTGAAAACACTGAATCAATGCACGGTAATGATGTAGTGAGAAAAAGAACAGAAAACTCTTCTATTTGAGCTCCTTCTTTGCTAGATTCCAGCGATATGAAGAGCATCCTGGGAGGCTTTTAAACACTAAACGTGCTTTTCCTTTCAGACTCCTCATTTATGCATGTAAAACAATTAAATAAACATAATAATGATCCAAACTACTTTAAATTAAATAGTCATTTTACTAATGATTAAAAAAATACATGAAAACATTTAAATAAATAATAATAAATAAAGAAATTCTACAAAATCATAAAAAACATAACATTTAATGATAATATTTAAATAAATATGTAAGCATCGAGACGTGTTGTGTGTGTTTTCCTTCTCCGTCCTTGTTCTATCTTATTCTACATTGTCAGTGAAAGTCTTGTTCATTGTTTGTAATAAATCATTTAAAATGCATGAAAAATTTAAACAAATAAATAAAATGCTACAAAACTACTTCCAGTATTCAAAGAATGAGCTTCACATCAAAAGATGTTTGAATATCATGACAAACAAATGAAGTATTGAAACTCAGTAAGCGTAAGTTTATCTCAAGATTAGATATTTATTAACATAATATGTCTGTTTTCATCAGAATAGTAATTTTAAGACTCGAGTATGATGAGTATGAGTAAATGAATCCAGAGACGTTAGGCTTCACATCAGAGCTCATGCTGCCTTCAAGCCTCGCCGAGGAGATCCGCACACATCAACACCTCCACCAGGTCATTATTACCCGAGGAGATCCGCACACATCAACACCTCCACCAGGTCATTATTACCCGAGGAGATCCGCACACATCAACACCTCCACCAGGTCATTATTACCCGAGGAGATCCGCACATCAACACCTCCACCAGGTCATTATTACCCGAGGAGATCCGCACACATCAACACCTCCACCAGGTCATTATTACCCGAGGAGATCCGCACACATCAACACCTCCACCAGGTCATTATTACCCGAGGAGATCCGCACACATCAACACCTCCACCAGGTCATTATTACCCGAGGAGATCCGCACACATCAACACCTCCACCAGGTCATTATTACCCGAGGAGATCCGCGCATCAACACCTCCACCAGGTCATTGTACCGAGGAGATCCGCACACATCAACACCTCCACCAGGTCATTATTACCCGAGGAGATCCGCACATCAACACCTCCACCAGGTCATTATTACCCGAGGAGATCCGCACATCAACACCTCCACCAGGTCATTATTACCCGAGGAGATCCGCACACATCAACACCTCCACCAGGTCATTATTACCCGAGGAGATCCGCACACATCAACACCTCCACCAGGTCATTATTACCCGAGGAGATCCGCACACATCAACACCTCCACCAGGTCATTATTACCCGAGGAGATCCGCACATCAACACCTCCACCAGGTCATTATTACCCGAGGAGATCCGCACACATCAACACCTCCACCAGGTCATTATTACCCGAGGAGATCCGCACACATCAACACCTCCACCAGGTCATTATTACCCGAGGAGATCCGCACACATCAACACCTCCACCAGGTCATTATTACCAGAGGAGATCCGCACACATCAACACCTCCACCAGGTCATTATTACCCGAGGAGATCCGCACACATCAACACCTCCACCAGGTCATTATTACCCGAGGAGATCCGCACACATCAACACCTCCACCAGGTCATTATTACCCGAGGAGATGATTCCCGGAGCGGGAAAAGTCCGTCAGAGAATCAGGAGGAAGCCAATCATAATCAAGTTCTAATTGTGAATATCAACTGTGCAATTTAGGTTCTACACATTTTGTGCAATGCTGATGAATAATGAAGATAATCACCGCCAGAAAGCATTTAGTCCAATCATGTCCAAATGAGCTATATTTTTAATATGACGTTTACGAGCCGGTCTATTTGAAATAATTTTCCACCATGATATAAAAGCTGTAGCTCATTCAACACCGAGACGCTCAGACAATACAATCATCTCATAATTGATGAATTTGGCAACATTAGTACTGCTTATTACTGTGAAGTTGCTTTGAAACAATTCGTATTGTGTTATAAAACCATATAAATAAACGTGATTTGATTTAAGAAACACAATGTGTTTAGACTTGGTGGTCAGAACTACCGTCCAAGAAAAAGTAATAAATACAGATGATTTCACGAACACGAACTCTGAAAACAAACCAGGGTTTAGAGTTGAAACGCTCAGCAGAGACATACAAACTTGATTTCTCAGCTCTGGGAGATGCTGATTAAGGGAGAACATCAGCTCGATCTCTGAAGACAAACATGTTACTTCATTATAGAAACTAATATGAGCTATTAACGGATCTGTTCTCTCCTGGTGCACAGAGATGAGGTGCTCAACGTGATGAAAACAACAAACAAGATGAAGCAGACGAGGGCAGAAATGTTAATTATGTGCAGGAATTACATTGCATGCCGAAACAAAGGCCGTGCATTACAACAAAATGGTTTCTTACTCAGTATTTTTGTCTTTTCTAGTAGAAACATCCAAAGTTTTTAAATCAAGATACATCTGATACAGATGCAAAATCACTTTAGATATCATGTCTCTGAAACTTAAAAGATTAAGTGTGTTTATGCTTAAGTTTGCTGGAAATGTACTCTTCCTCAGGTCATCCAAGATGTAGAGGAGTTTGTTTCTTCATCAGATTTGGGGAAATGTAGCATTGTGTCCCTTGTTCATCAATGGATGCTCTGCAGTGAATGGGTGCCGCCAGAATGAGAGTCCAAACAGCTGATAAAACATCACAATAATCCACCACCAGTCCATCAGTGAAGTGAAAAGCCGCGTGTTTGTAAGAAACAAATCCATCATTAAGACATTCTTAATTTCAAACCATTGCTACATTACGAGCACATAATCCATAATATTGCTTTCTCCATTGAAAAAGTTGTCTCGTCTGAATCAGGAGAGAAATATGCACATATCCAGCACTGTGTACAAGCGGAAAACAGATCTAAACAAATATGTTGGTGGATTTTAAAGTGCGAGGACAGCAGGAGATGGACTTTTTCACTGGAGGAAGTGTTATTACGGACTATAGACTCCTATTTTAGCCATAAGAATGGTTTGAAATTAAAAAAGCTATAATAATAGATTTGTTTCTTACAAACACGCAGCTTTTCGCTTCATAAGACATTAACTGATGGACTGGAGTGGCGTGGATTATTGAGATGTTTTTATCAGCTGATTGGTCTCATTTTGACGGCACCCATTCACTGCAGATGATCCACTGGTGAGCAAGTGATGCAATGCTACGTTTATGCAAATCGGTTCCCATGAGAGACTATTCCTTTACAACAAGAAAAAATAGGGGTAAAAAATGTATTTATTTCAATAGGAAACTATGATTTTTTTTCTTACTTTTTTTGTCTGGTATTTTTCTTGTTTTATGTAAAAAGTGAATTTAGATTATTTTATTTTTTTTATGCAAGACTTAATATCTTATATCAGATAAATGACTAAATAAATATCATTTTGCTTTTCAAGTAAAATCATTTTTTGTTGTATATCTGTAATGTCCAATATTCTAATAAGACATGCTTTTTTTTGGTCTTCTTGTGAACTTTCATCAAGTCTGCGTCTGCCCTCTCTGTCTGTTCCTGTGAGGAACTCACACATTCTCAGTCCTTTTGCTGTAGGTCATGAACTGGCAGCACTGAGACTGACTTTAAAAGGCATTTCCCATGGTGCCCTGCAGCTGTTTCAGAGTCAAATTCTAGAGGACTCTGTGAGAGTGCAGACAAAGTGAGTGAGGCTCAAAAGGCCATAGGTCTCAAAGGAAAATGTTGCATTGGCAGCGGAAGGAACTTAATTCAGTGTCTTTATGATATGAATGATGTAACCGTCAGATAGTATTTAATGGTCAAATGCATCATTTCAGATGCAGACAGAATTTGAACACATGAGTAAATCACATTAAAGCCATCAAAACATCCAAAGATATCTGAGAGATACACAAAGTCACAAGATCATAGATTTTGGAATTTTGGATTTTGAAATTCCAAATTAGAATTTTGGAATTGAGAATAAATGCCTACAGATGTTTCGGAACAACAGTTGAAAGGCGTGTCTATCAGTTCTAGAGTTTCTGACTCACTGTGTGATTCGAGGGGCCAGGAGGTCCCGGACGGTTTGGGAATGCACCACGGCGAGCTCCCCCCCACGGGCTGAACAATTCCGCCGAGCGTCTGACCAGCTGACTTCCTCCGACACCACCAGGAAACAGCGGGATGAGTCAGCGTGATGGATCGCATCTGGCAAACACAGCGGCTCCGCTAAAGGGACAGACACTTTGACTTCAGAAATATCATTCAGAACTATTTTCCAATTCTAAACAGCAATTATATAATATAATGAATATATAATGAAATTATATAATAAATATGTTTTTGGAAGAACCACGTAAAATTTCAACAAAGCTGCATTTATTGGATTAAAATGAATGAATGAATGATGCATTTATATAAAAATACTGTAAAAATACAGTAAAAACAGTAATATTGTGACATTTTACATTTCAATCTAAAACTGTTTTCCAATAATTAATTTTAATATATTTATAATATCTTTAGTGTCACATGATCCCTCAGAAATCATTTTAATATGATGATTATAACTGTATGAACTGGAAAATTCACAATTTTGTTAATACATAAGACAACAGCAAATATTAATAATTTATTCATAATTAATATTAACATTAGCAAATGTAAAAAAAAAAATAAGGGCAAAAATTATATGCTAAATATGCTGAAAGACATATAAAAACATGAACATAACATGCATATCATCATAACACTGTAACACTGACACTGTTGATTTATTATGAACTTTTATGAGTCAGTAATTTTATCGGTCATTAACCTATATTAAATGTAATCCGAGACATATTTTTTTCATTCATGTTTTTGATGATCTCATATAATTTTTCATGTTGAAATCTAGTTTCATGAACTTCTACCAAATGACAGACGAATGTAATCAGATGTTAACATCAAAATGTTTTAAAGGCTGATAAGCGTGTTTATTGTCTATGGTAAAGCAGTAAAGATTTCCTCTTCTTCCCGTTGCTCCTCTTGGGATCAGCGCCGCACGCTCTTATCTGTTCTCTCAAAGCAAACAATGATGGACAGATCCATCTCTGCAGGACTGATAAAGAAACGAGAGAATCTTCACATGCTTTGAGTAAGAGATGGGACGTTTATGGCTTGAAGATCATGAAAAGCAGGATATTTTCAGAGAGTCCCGTGGTCATTTCAGAACCGTGCCTGTGAGAATGTGCCGGTTTGTATGTGACTGTACAGTAGTGAGCTGTCAAGACACATTCCTGACTAACAGTCAGGTGTTTTAAATCATTGTGCTACAGCTGAGACACAGTATGACATTTATCCTTCGTGATAACAATCCTAAAACGCACTGGCATGAGTGTAAAAACAATCTATCCACAATTGCAGAATTATTTTATTATTAACTGTTTTTCTTTTATACCAAAAATCATTAGGATATTACGTAAAGATCATGTCCCATGAAGATATTTAGTACATTTAATATCATAAATATATCAAAACTTCATTTTGTATTATTAATATGCATTGCTAAGGACTTCATTTGAACAACTTTAAATGTGATTTTCTTAATATTTAGATTTTTTTGCACCCTCAGATTCCAGATGTTCAAATAGTTGTATCTCAGTCCGATCCTAACAATCCATGGAAAGATTATTTATTCAGCTTTGATCTATAAATTATGTATAAATCTCAGTTTCACAAAATTGACCCTTCTGACTAGTTTTGTGGTCCAGGGTTCAGAAATCCTTCTAATATGTTTGTATATGTTGGTCTTAGAACAGAGTGTATGTTTTTGTACCTCTTGCTATCTCTCTCCCATCCTTCCTGATCCTCCAGTCCACGGTTACGCCCACCCCGCCCCAGTTGACCAGAGAAACCGCCTCCTCCAGGCTCTGATTGGCCACTATGAGTTCGGGACAGTGGAGCTCGAGTCGAGGGGGCAGTTCCACGCTCACGTTCCCCTGCGCCACGATCTCCTGGTGACCCGCTGTGAGACTCACTTGAGCCTGGTACCGTCCCGGGACACCGTACTTATGCCTCGCCGTGGTGTTGGGCGTAGAGGTGTTGACCCGGGGCGAAAGGTCACCGAAGTCCCATGAGAAAGAGGCAGGGAAGACGGACGAGGCGACAGACAAGACAGCCTCTGAATGAACGGACACACGGCGAGAAGGAAGAGAGGCGGAGAAATTCACCTGTGGACGGAGAACATGTTCAAACTAATAGTCCTCAAAAGTTGAACATTTTTAAAGAAGACTCTTCCGCTCACCAAGGCTGCATTTATATCTAAAACACAGTCAAATCAGAAATACAGTAAAGTATTATTACAGTTTAAAATAACTGTTTTCTATGGGAATATATTGTCAAATGTAATTTATTGCTGAGATGCTAAGCTGAATTTTCTGCATTTATTTGAAATAGAAGACTTTAGTACCATTATAAATGTTTTTACTATTACTTTTGATTAATGCAATGTGTCCTTGCTGAATAAAAGTAATTTCTTTAATTATAAATAAATATTACTGACTCTAAACTTTGACTGATCCTTGTCTTTTTAATGAATCAGTCAAACGAGTCATTAGCTCACTAGAGCAGTCGTGCTATTTGTTGTTTGGAGCAACCGTTGAGAACATCAAAACACAAATATGTTTTCTTTGTATTATTATTATTTCGGTTCCAGGAAGTTTAAAAATCTAGTAAGTTCTAAATTAGAACCAGTTGTCACATTCTAAACCTAGCACAATGCATTATGGGTAATATTACACCCCAAAAGTATGCATGGTTATATACTTGTTTTAAATCCACCAGGAATAGAACACAATCCTGGCATTTTAGTGCAATATTTATAGTGTACCATGATTATAAATGCATTCATTATAATCAGGAAAACTATATAAAGCAAATGGTTTATGAATTTGGATTCAGCCCATATGTGAGCTCATCTAAATCTATATGAATATAAGGCCCTATTATAACGCATGACGCAGGTGCACTTTTGCTAGTTTAATGATGGGAAAAACAGTCAGTGCATGGTCTAAAAGGGTCGTACCTATTCTCTTAATGAGCCATGGGTGTGTTTTGGGCATAACGTGCAATAAACCAATCAGAGTCTCATCTCCTGTTCCCTTTAAAAGCCAGTTTGCTTGCACCGTGGCGGATTTTGCAAGAGCAAAGCAAGACTGAATGCTTCTTCAAGAGAGGAAACATGCACAATAATACTCTTTTACATCGTAATCCTTTCATTTTTAATATTTGGCATGTTTGTGTGTTCCCTGTGTGTGTAATAAGCAGAGTGTAGGCGTGGTGTGCACCCATGGAGCATAATACGAACGCGACCCTTAAACAAAAATAATACTGCGCCATTGACTTTAGACTAGGTTGGTCAATGGTGCAATTGTTTTCAGTTGCCTCAAAATAGCAATGCGCCAGCAATGCGCCTAAACACCTGGTTTTCAGACCAAGTGCATTTGCTATTTAAGCAACATGGTGCTGGACGTAGCTGAAACTAGGAAAAAACACTTGCGTCGTGCCTGGCGTCGTATTGCGTCGGGTGTATGACAGTAATCACATGACTACTCAACTCTAAAGCAAGGTAACAATCTGAACGTCTCCACACGGACCTGAAACACGTCCTGCGCCACAGTCCAGCGGCACGCCTTCATGACCAGCGGGTCCGAGCACGCGGCCGAACACTGGGACTCGCTGATGTGGTTGGGCTCGGAGTTGGTGCTGCACAGACACTCTCTCTGCTGACCCAGACCGCCGTAGAGCTGGTTCTCGTGGAAGCATTTGGAGTTGCATCCCTCACGCGAGTACGGGCCGGGAGTGGAGGAGGAGAAGATGACCAGCTCCACACCTGCCACATGCTCCTCGTCCTGCAGACAGCCGGCGTACGTCAGGCCTGAGCGATGAGAGAGAGAGAGAAATAAATGCCCCAGTTTCTAGAAGGTTTCCATTTGGTGTGAGCTAACAAACAAATGAAGGTCAACGGTTAGTGCTGAGTTAGTGCTGACAGGTTAGATAAAAATATAATGAATATGTGATATGGTGTGCATATATTAATCAATTATTTTTCTAGCTAGCTATCGTGTTTATAGCCACTGAATGCTTTCCTGAGGTAAATGTAACATTACGTGACATATTGCATGCAAGCTGTTTTACTGACGTCTTTCTGTGATTGAAACAAGGACTGAGTGATTCCACGAGTCATGATATATTTCAGGAAGTTGTGCTGTTTCTTTCAACATACCTTCTGATGTTTATTCATGTTTATTTCACGCTGTAACTAGTATCAAAGAAGAGATGATTGGTTCACTTTCACTCTGCGCTGCCGCTTGAACTAAAGGCAGTTAAAGCGATCTATTGCACCACTTTAAAGAGCGCCAACATGCTATTTATGGACAGAAATTGAAAGCCTAGAGTTTGTTTCATATCAAAAGTAGAAAAGTACAAACTTATTGCCATTTATACGCCTTATTTTGAACGTAAGTGAGGCGCACGGCCATTTGTAAGGCTTCCGGTTTCATTTGCTTCCAATTTTCTTCAGATATCAGTTCATCAAAATGAGAATCAATTAAGAAACTGTTATTGTAAACTCATTAATTAGTTTTGACTGCATTCGGAATACAACTATAGAGTAGAACGTTCTGTGCAGTACTGAATACTGATAGTGTGTCAAACAGAAGCATTCTAAAATACTACTTTTTATACAGTATATAGTAAAGTACATCATTTTCCAAAATGTGTTGTATAGAGCACACTGTACTGTACTGTACTGTATTCTACACTGCAACTTCATTTGACCCCCTATTTTTAAATACAATTTAATTATACAGTCAAACGTTAAGACACTTAAATAAAATAAAATAAAATTGCATACTGATTTGTATTTTTTGCAGTACATTTTTTGTTGTGTACAGTATCACATACTATTTTAAAAATAGCAGGCGGTATACAGCATTATTAATTAATACATCAATTCAACAAACATTTCAAAATGCAGCATGCTGCACACATGGTTTTATTAAGTGTGTGTTTAATTGGGCAAATGACAACCCATTTTTTTGGCATTTTTTTTTTTTTATGTTATAAGCATTTTTAACATGCAAAATTGTATAATTTTTGATGTCTAATTTTTTAATTACCTGAAACTATTATATAAATATAAATTAGATACCAATAACGTTTTACTTTTATATTTTGTTATCATTTCAATGTTATAGTAATTTTATTATTTTTTTATGTGTCTTTTATTAAGCACATCAAGTTAAGTTTTAGTGAGCTATAATAACCCTGACTCGAAATTGAGCGCATTGCATGATGGGATACAATTTCATGCAGTCTGCTCTGCTGTATACTGTACACTTGAATACATGCAGAAGGTCATGGGGCTCATTTTGAGCACACTACAGAAACAGCACAAGTAAGTTCATACAGTTAATACTTGAACACAGATGTGTCCTGTCCCTCACCGCAGGTGTGCACACTGACGTTGAGCAGCGGCTGGTTTTTCACCTCGGCCGGCCGGTCACAGAGCATAGAGTTGGGCCGCTTCACTCGAACGCCCCGATCCTGCAGCCAGCTCACCAAGCGCACCAGCTTACAGTCGCAGACGAACGGGTTAAAGCTCAGATCTCTGCCAAAAGACACAGACAATAC
>CM050416.1:34310634-34378134 GCA_027564155.1 Gymnocypris eckloni scoliostomus
GCTGATAAAAACATCACAAGTAATCCACACCTCTCCAGTTCATCAGTTAACGTCTTGTAAAGAGAAAAGTTGCGTGTTTGTAAAAAAACAAATCCATCATTAAGATGTTTTTAACTTCAGGTTGTTGCTTCCGGCTAAAATATGATTCCTCTGTCCATAATATTGCTTTCTGCAGTGAAAGAGTTGGAGAGAAATATGCAGAATTTCGCTTCACACGATATTAACTGATGTCTTGTGGATTATTGAGATGTTTTTATCAGCTGTTTGGACTCTCATTCTGACGGCACCCATTCACTGCAGAGGTGGTGGGCGAGCGATGTAATCCTAAATTGATCCAAATCCGTTCCGATGAAGAAACAAACTCATCTAAGATGGCCTGAGAGGGAGCACATTTCCCACAAACTTTCATTTCTGGGTGAACTATTCCTTTATTAACTCCATGTTATGTATCAAAGAACATGTTTAAGTTACATTTCACCTCAAAATCGAAAGAAAAAAGGAAAAGAAAGGTATTATTGTCAATAAATGTCAAAGAGCAAAAAAATCCTAATAGGTTAGATTTGCTTTAGGCAAAATAATCTACAAGATAAATCATAAAACTAATTTTTTCTGTGTTTTCACCACTAAACTTTATATCACACATGTCTTCGGTGTTAAAGAGTTTCTGTGTGACCAATCCAGGCCCGGCGCTAGTTTTCTGAAGCAACTTGAATGATTTAGATCGGGAATAGATAAGCCTAATTATTTTGAGGACATGTGCTGTATTTTGATACGTGCAGATGGATCAGCGTCTGATTAAAGCAGTGTGTCATCAAAGTAGACCACATTAAGAGCGATTCCAGCAGATTACGTCATCTCAGTTTCTCTGGCGCTGATGACCTCTATACGATTTACCAGACTCGCCGTATTTCACGCCGTGCTTTAACATCGTAACAAACTCTTGTAAAAAGTCTGGTTATATTAATGCAATCAGGAGCGCCTGCAGGATTTCTTCTCATCAGAATTACCCTTCTCCCAAAACAGACTAGCAAAATAGTTCAGTTCTGTGTGTAATGGAAAAGTGATTGTTTCGGGGTTTTCATAAAGTTAATTTAGAAAAACGATTGGAGCATTTTTTATTCATTAAATGCATTGTTTTAAGCAAGGACCGCGCAGCCAGCGGCAGCAGTGAGTTAATCATAGCCTATGTTTGATTCATTTAACCGTATCAAATCATCACGACTTGTCTAAAATAAAATCTTTGGATCTAAAACAGTTCAAGCATATCCTAATGTTAGTTTAAATGTTTAACCTATATATACATGCGCTGTTAGACGCTTATCCAACAGTTTGTGTGGAGAAAGCTGCAGGACATTTTTCTTACAGTAGAAACAACTTACACCGTCATTTTTGCTCATTATGGTAAGATAAATACATAATTGAGAACTGTAAAGGGTCTTCTTTTATGTGTGTGCATTCACAATATCAATACAATAGAAAACAGAGGATGCGCTTTCTGCTGGTCATGAACAGGAGCGCTTCACAATGATGAACTGACTCACAGATATGATAAATACATCTATAGAAAGCTTTAAATTACCATTAAAAAACTTTCATTATGTAATCCATAAAGATGCATTCCTCTCTAAAGCCATGTACTATGAGGAGATGGAGAGTCATTTTTTCATCACCGTGACACCGTCTAAAATATACAAAACATGGAAAAGCCTAAAACAGGCACGGTTATAATTAGCATGCGTTTATGTTATAATTGCATGCAATTAAAAAATAAAACACACATTATAATGGCATATGCAAAACTTTGTCCTTTAATTGTATAGCTGTGTATATTATGTTGCTCTGTCCTGAATACCTTAAAATATAAAGGATTAGTTTAACCAGCTACTTATAGCCTACTATCTTTCACCAGTTTGCTGAATACCATTAAACTTAAAGGATTTATCAAACTATAAAAGCTTTTGGAAATGTTTCTGTATTTATAATGTAAGTAAACATTTGGCTTTATTTACCAGCATTTTACATTAGGCTATTGATGAATGTGATAATAACATGGCCTTGGCCTACCTTTTTTTATCTTGTCCCGCATAAATGCAATTTTATAAAAGCTGATTTTTAATAAGTGCAGCAAACGTTTTAAAAATAACTTTAAAAACTATACACTTTTTTATTTGTGCGCGCAGGCGCTGTGTCTGTTTTGTCATTGCGCATATAAGTAGTGGCCCCCTCCCCAGTTATAACATCCTGGGCCTGTGAGTCACTGAAAGGTCCAACTATGACATCATGCTTCTAAAAAGAGGTTCCTAATGATGTCATTGAGAAGATCCTCATGCATGAGATCAGCAGAAACATCCTGATTCACAGCTGGCATGAGCATGGAAATGGGGTATTATGACAAATCCATATTCATAATAACATGAGCTATTCATTTTAGAGCCAAAATAATGTTGCTGCATAACACAGAACGCAGTTTCCTCCCACTCTGTAACATAAAGCACTAGTGCGCGGCCTGAACATGACCATATAAATGTGACCTCTTCAGTTTATATTAGCAGAAGTTAGGCTCCTGTGTGCAGCTCCGCGCCAGAGCCCGAGCCCCTCGGCGGAGCTGCGTGAGGGAGTCAGCGAGCGACATATGGTTCTGTTTTACTCTACCAGGCGTGCTGATTTCACCTTATAAGGGCCGAAGGGCCGTCTGGTGCCACTTCCAGTAGGAGAGAAAGTCAAACGGACAGAAAGATGGCAAAACAGCCCAGAGAGTATGTTTCATTCCACAGCCAAAGAGATTCATATCAGCCTCTCTAGCCTGAAAAAAGACTGGAATATGAAGGTAATATGACAGATGAAGTCAGTTTTTCCCTAAAATTATTCTTGTAAAACTCGTCTTCCCTGCAAACAATGTTTGTTGACCATAAAATGTTCTAGTTTTGTTGCGTCACATCACTCTTTTAGTAAGCTACGTTCAGATTTGTTTTTAATATGGAAATTTGAACTTTCAAATTGTAGTATGCTACATTTTGGCCACATGATCACCAACTGAATTGTTTATATCAGCACATTATTAAATGTACCAAAATTCTGGCATTTTTAATCCAGTTATGATCTCAGAACAATTGCATTTCTTTGGCATCTAATTTTGTAATTTGGGGTTAGCACTACAACTAATTTCACAGCCGTTTACATGGACATTTTTAACCAACTAGTCGGCACCAAAAGCAGCAGACTGGCTGTTTGAAAATGCAAATTCACTCTCTGACAGTAGGTGGCGCTTCACTGAAGTGAAATGAAAAGATTTTGTTTTTCCGCTTTTATTTACTCAAAATAACATTAAAACGACTAACTTTTGACTAGTTGACTTGTATTTTCAGTGTTGACTAGCAGCAGCAGTTCCGTTTAATGGACTAGTCAACTAGTCTCGCACATCCCAACTAGTAATATGATCACATTTAGAAAACAGTTGGTTCAAGTGCACTGCTTTTCAACAACAAAGCTTGCACACTGTGCACAGTAAGGCAGAGAGTAGCATGACAGTATGCTATTCTAAAAATACTCATAGTATACTATTTCCCTACTGTGCTAGGTAGTATGTGAAACTACACAATACAGCAATCATGTTAAAATCAGATTTTATTCCAGGTTTGTGCGAAAGCCTTACCGTTTGTTAACCAAATAAGTAGTTTCTGATTTAATCGTCACACTGGTGATGGAAGGTCAAGTTGAGTGCAGTGCATTCTGGGACACTGAGTGCTCTGGTTAAATATTGCACTCTGGCAAATGCAGTAGATTAAATATTAATTCTATGCATATAGAGATTTTGCTTATTGTGCACAGTATACATACTGAAAAGGTAGTATGCGTTGTATGCTATTGTGAAAATATCCATTGGCTTTGTTTAGAAATCGTACTATTAGCAAACTATATACTGTATATGTCTAATGCCTGCTATTTTTTCAGTAGTAGTATTTGAAACAGTATAAAATATGCAACAATAAACATTTAATGTTTTACATTTACATTGCATTTAGTCATTTAGAAAACAGTTATCCAAAGCGACTTACAAATGACAATGAAGCTATCAAAATCAACAAAAGAGCAATAATATGTGACCCTGGACCACAAAACCAGTCTTAAGTGTAATTTTTTTCCAAAATTGAGATTTATGCATCCATGGATGTATGGTTTGTTAGGATTGGACAATATTTGGTCGAGATACAACTATTTGAACAAGTTCAATATGCAAACATATTGAATATATTGAGAAAAATATTGAGAAAATCACCTTTAAAATTGTCCAAATTAAGTTCTTAGCAATGCATATTACTAATCAAAAATGAAGTTTTGATATATTTATGTTAAGAAATTTACTAAATATCTTCATGGAACATGATCTTTACTTAATATCCTAATGATTTTTGGCATAAAAGAAAAATCAATAATTTTGACCCATACAATGTATTTTTGGCTATTGCTATAAATATACGCCAGCGACTTAAGACTGGTTTTGTGCTCCAGGGTCACATATGCAAGCGCTATTTTGTGTAAAATGCCTTAACTATTGCAAATAAAACCGAAAGAACCAACAAACTTTAAAAATAGAATACTTTAAAAAAGTATGTTAAACTAAGGGAACACTAGTTATGTCATTAAAAACCTGCTTCGGATTCATGCATCACACTATTAATGGAAGGTCAGGTTCTTGACCATTGCCATGAGCATTAGGCAGAGGAGAGCCGTAATCGCCACAGCAAAACTGCCAAACCACAATTGGCTGTAACCACGGTTACACACTAACCCAGCGGTCTGTCTGTTGTGGCCGAGGTGGAAAAAAGCGTAAGGGTACGAGGAGGAGGAGGAAAAGGGAAAGGAAAGAATTTTATGTTTTGTTTATGCTCGAAATTACAGAAGGAGGGGGTCAACGATTCTGGCCAGCGCTCGTGTGTGTGTGTGTGTGAGATCACGTACCTCATTTATTTAAGCGAGTGTGTGTATAAATAAGAGCCAAAACGTATGCGTGTTTTTGTAAATATTAAGTCTGAGTGAGAGTGTTTACGTGAGTGTGTGTGTGTGTGTACTTGGCCCTGATAAGTACCAGAGTGGTACCGTTGCACCTCGGGGCTTTCAGTGAACAATCGCCCACTGTGAGCCGCTCGCATCTGGCTTTATTACTCAGCTGGGCTCTCTGGGTCTGTCTGACCCGGGCAGGGTGCCTCATTCTGGGCTCATATGTGGCAGAGCGGCCCCTCTCGTCCTGGAAGTCCGTCCCTGGAGGATGATTAACAGGGTACTTTCCAATTGCCGGGAAATGAGGGGAGGAGGAGAGAAACGCTCCGTTCCTAGAGCTAGCAAACTGCAGTGCTGCCTACTGAGGGGGCATTCACGAAGGACATGTTTAGACAGAATTATAATACAGTAAAGACATGTTTTTACTGTTATAATTTGACACGTCTCAATGTAATGCTAATGGTGTGAGATGCTAAAAAAAACACCATCAACGATTAAAAATGTGTTTTTTTTAAATGGCAATTAAGCAGATTTTACTTCAAATTCTCCCTATCATTAGTGTAATGTGTGAAAATGTAAATTGAAATAATATTTACACAGGTAAAAAGTAATGCCTGGATGCTGAACTATCAGTCTCAGTAGCTATCTTTCTGAATAATTTGCTATCGTATCGGCTGAGAGATTACGTATCGGTGCATCTCTAATTAAAAGTGTATTTATAAGTGTCATTTCCCTCATCTCACCATCTTAAATGGGTCACATTGAGATTACATTCTCTATGAAGGACATCAGCGATACACAGTAACAAGCTCTTTTGTCAGGACATCGTGTGCGTTTTTACTCTGCTGCTTCATGGGCTGTCTGGATCCCAGCTGGCTCTCACACACACACACACACACAAAACCTAACACAACGAGTCACAACATCAAACGTCAGCTGATCTCGTTTAAATCGCCTGTGACACACGCTAAACAATGACTGCGATCATCTCATTACACTGAACAAAACCGCGTGAAATTCTGTTATCGTTAACACAGTTTACAGAACTAGTCTTTAAGAGTAGCAAGTGTTTTGTGCATGTACTTAGCAGTGTGTGAGAGAGCCAATAATATAATATCACACCTATCAAAACAACACACACACTCGGTGTGGGCCGACCACAGAGCAGCTGCACAATGACTCACTGAATCATTTGCAGACTGATAGATTGACTCAGTGAGCCAGAGAATCATTTGCTGCATGAGTCACTGACTCACTGTTTGTACAGTTAAATGACTCCGAATCAATGAAGCCGAACCACCACAAAGGCACCTCAGACGTTTGTTTATATCTAAAAGTGACACCATGACCATATATTGGTCAAAACTCACTCCTTACTGGATCTCACAAGAACATTTTTATTTCAGGCCAATGGAAATAAACCAGAAAAATATGTTTTGCATAATAAAACCTGGAAGCCTGTTTCTTAATTCGCATTATGACATTTTCATGGCAATTAAGCATGTTTAATTTCACACTCTCATTTATCTTAAAAACAAATCTAATTCACATTAGTGTAATGTGAGAAAAATATCTGTTATTTAATGTGTAATATATTTATACAAAATAATACATTTTGTTGTAGTGCATTTAATTGAAATAAAATTAATAACAGTCATTTTAGTTCTTTAATATATATGTTAAAATAAATAAACAATTTGCCATTTTTAAAACTATTATTTAAAAATATATTTTTGATAAAAAAATTATTACAATTACATAAATATGAATCTAAACACAATAATATATCTCTCTATAATGTATCTATAAAATGAATTACATCAATATACTTCATAAATCCAATAATTGAAAGTTGGATTTTTGGGAATGTCAATTTAATGTAATAACGCTGAATATTTTCAGTCTTGAAATATTTTACTACTATTATTTAAAGCAAAATATTAATAATAAAATGTATTTTCTGGTGATAGATTTGTTAAAAAAACAATCATTCTTCATGTCTTGACATTATAAAGTTAAATACACTGTCAACAAACTTCAATGTTCACACTGCAAAGTCCATCCAGACCTTTTACTAAAACTAAACAGCAAAAAAACTTGCTCAGAAATCATAATAACATCAAAACTATAAGCTCATTAACATATGACCGCCCACATTTACCTCAACATACAGATTAGCCAATCACAACAGAGATCAACCATAGACAGTAGTCTTAAAGATACAGTAACACACACACACATACCCACCCACCCACACACACACACACCACACACACACACCACACACACACCCAACCACATTTACCTCAACATACAGATTAGCCAATCACAACAGAGATCAACCATAGACAGTAGTCTTAAAGATACAGTAACACACACATGCACACACACACACACACACACACACACACACACACACACACACACACACACACACACCACACACACACACACCCACACACACACACCACACACACACCCAACCACATTTACCTCAACATACATATTAGCCAATCACAACAGAGATCAACCATAGACAGTAGTCTTAAAGATACAGTAACACACACACACACACACACACACACACACACCACACACACACACACCCACCCACACACCCACCCACACACACACACACACCCAACCACATTTACCTCAACATACATATTAGCTAATCACAACAGAGATCAACCATAGACAGTAGTCTTAAAGACAGTAACACACACACGCCACACACACACACACACACACGCACACACACACCACGCGCACGCACACGCACACGCACACACACACGCATGCACGCACACACATACACACACACACACACACACACACACACACACACACACACACACACACACACACACACACACACACACACACCCTGCTTGGTGGAAGATGGAAAACAGTCGTGAACCTCAGGAACAAACGTGAGATGTGACCAAACTGTACTCACAGCCGGCCGTCCCGACACAGTAGGCAAAAATAGTTCAGCTCTATCTTTATTTACACGGTTCTATTACATAACATGTGATCTGCTCTTTTACGACCCCTTTAAATACTCACAGCAGGAGAAGCCCAGCTGTCTGGAGAACAGAGAGGAAAACATCAGCAGAGAGAGACAGAGAAAGCTCCAGACAGGAAATAGAGGCTCCAGATCTGGAGCAGAGAGGAAGTCATCGACTGGAGACAGAGAAAGCCAGATTAATACAAAGAACGAGTGTATTTATATGCATCAAGCGCTCATAAGAGGATGTTTATATCTGCTGTGAACTGTTCTGCTGTGGGAATGATGTATATATGTATGAAAAAGTTCAAAGTTCACAGTCATTGCTCTTCAAAAGTGTTTTGGCATTAACTAAAAATAAAGTTTTACTTTCCAGGCTGCACTATTGCAATGCTCTCTTGGCAGGTCTTCCAGCCAGTTCCATCAAACCTTTACAATTAATGCAGAACGTGGCTGCAAGATTAATCTTTAATGAGCCGAAAAAGAACGCACGTCACATCTCTATTCATCAATCTGCACTGGCTACCAGTAGCTGCTCAATGCATTAAATTCAAGGCATTAATGTTTGCCTACAGAAGCACCTCTGGCTCTGCACCCCTTTACCTAAATTCATTACTTCAGATTATATGCCCTCTAGAAGCTTGTGTTCTGCAAGTGAACGACGCATTACTGTACATCCCAAAGAGACACAACATCCCTTTCACAGACTTTTACATTAACTGTTCCCATCTGGTGACCTGCACAACTCAATCTCAGAGTCCTTACCCATCTTCAAGAAACGGCTACAAACACATCTCTTCATCTTTATTTAACACTATAACTCTAGCACTCTCTATTCTAATTCTATTCTTAAAAACAGATTGTTTTCTTTAAAATTAAAATAAACTAACACTAGCTTCTCTAATATTTTTGTATTCTATTTGTTTCTTTTTCATTTATTAACAAAAGCAAAAAAGGCCTCTTACACTAGCGTGCTCTATTCTTTTTCTATCTGTTTTCTTTTCATTTATTATATAATCTAAAAAAAACTTGATACGTGTACTGTGTTAAAGGGATAGTTCACCCACAAATTCTGTCAGCATTTCCTCAGCCTCAAGTATTTCCAAACCTGTATGAATGTGTTTGTTCTGAACACAAAGGAAGATAATATGAAGAAAGTGTGTAATCAGGCTGTTTTAGGCACCATTGACTTCCATAGTAGGAAAATAATACTATGATCCAGAACTGCTCAGTTTCTCATTCTTCAGAATATCTTCCTTTGTGTTCAGAACAAACACATTCATACGGGTTTGGAAATACTTGAGGGAGAGTAAATGATGACAGAATTTTCATTTTTGGGTGAACTATCCCTTTAAGATAACTGAGACTTGTTATAGCACTTGCATATTATTGCTTATTTGTTGATTTGATTGCTTCTATTGCCCTCATTTGTAAGTTGCTTTGGATAAAACCACCTGCTAAATGAATAAATGTAAATGTAAATGTAACTAAAACTATTAAAAATCGATTTTGGTCATATAAATAATGCTAAAATAAAATATTAATATTAAATGAAAAACTTAAACTAAAAAGCAGAAATGTTGGCTTGGCAACTAACCGAAAATATGCAAATAAAATAAAAACAATATGCACAAAATTGACTAAAAATATAATAAAATAAATTACAAAAACTACAAAATAAAATTTAAATAGAAAAAATTATATAAAAATGACAAAAGCACAAAATAAAATGACTAATACTTACACTAAAATGAAAACATCAAACACTAATATAATCTATTATACAAAAACTTAACAAAACTGTTCTTGTGTGTTAATGATTTAAATGAGCTCATTAAAGAAGCTCAATTAAAATAATAAAAAAACTTCAGGTAAACACACTTCATTAAAATTAAATGATATTTCAAATCTAATATGAAGTAAAACATTGTGCTGTAAAACACTTCATTAAAATGAATGAATCAAATTAATATAGTACATTGTGCTGTATTTTTTACAGTGTAATTGATACTCAAATTTTCAACATTTCAAAAACATCCTTGCAAACTCAAGTTTCAAGAACATATTTCAAAATAGAATCTGACACAAATGTTTTCTCTTTCGTCTTACCCTCAATTAATGAGAACAAGTGTTCTGGTTGGTTTCCAGTTTCTGATCCGTCTGATCTATATTCAGTCTCTGCTAAAGCTCTATTAATGTCATAACGTTTTACTGTGTCTTTTACCAAATCTTACAAAAATCACAGCACTCCACTTTATTTATGGTCAATACTTTAGTACTTTGTGTCCATGAAAAAAATCCTTAAAAGACCTCGACATAACGGAGCTGAAATGGGGTTAACAGACATGGACTGAAAGCCACAAAGGTCTAGTTTTCGGTTCATGGGGTCTTTCGGCGAAGATGCCAACAACTGAATCAGTGGAAAAACACAGACATGCGAGTCAGGGACAAATTTATCAAGCACGTAAATACATGTGCAGAAAACACAGGCGCTCAGGATTATCGAAGCCTTCGCAGCGTGTTATTATTCTTGCATTTGGCCGCTTATGCAAAGTCTTCTTGCTGGTTTTGTTTTGTTTTTTGCTTCAGGGTTTGACGCTTTACTGCGTCGGGCTCTCAGTGCCGGTGTACCGACGAAACACACTACCTTTTCTACCTAGATTTATTTGCATTGTCTTAAGGATAAGTTTAGGGTAAGGGTAGGTATGGACATTAAAAAAAGCCTCAAACCACATGAATAAGATGCTGGTAGCTCAATCTGATTGGTGGCATTTTAGCTATCTCATTTCTAATGGGAGGTTGCTCAATCTGAGCGGGTAGCACAAATCGTCAGAATACCGGCGGAAAGAGATGTGCGAGAACGAGGAAAAGCATGATAGTGGTTATTTTTACTTGCATGGGAATGAACTGAGATAAATACAGGAGCGAATGAGGAGGGGAAGAAAAGCACACACACACACACACACACACACACACACACACACACAATCTCACGACTGCTCGGCGGGATTAAACCATTCTGAGAGAAGAAGAAAAACCAGACAGCAGGAATTCAGATCTCCTTCCTTTCCACACAATATCTCCATTTTCAGGTTCAGACAGACGGCAAACTTGGATAAAAAAGACTCAGTAAAACAGTAAAGACCACAACAGACGACCGTAGACCAGCACAGACCAGTTAAACCACACACCAGTGAAGACCACTACAGACAGACCACTGAAAAATACCTTATTTTTATTTTATTTTAGATTTATTTAAATATATATACATTTAATTTAACTAATTTATTATCAGAAAAATGTTTAATATTTCTGGGGGAAATACAACCCGAATTCCTGAAATGTTGGGACATTTTTTAAATTTGAATAAAATGAAAACTAAAAGACTTTCAAATCACATATGCATATATTTTATTCATAATAGAACATAGAGAACATAAATGTTTAAACTGAGAAATCTTATACTTTTATCCACTAAATGAGCTCATTTCAAATTTTATTCCTGCTAGAGGTCTCAAAAAAGTTGGCACGGGGGCAACAAAGGGCTGAAAAAGCAAGAAATTTAGAAAAGATTCAGCTGGGAGAACATCTAGCAAATAATTAAGTTAATTGACATCAGGTCTGTAACATGATTAGCTATCAAAGGGATGTCTTAGAGAAGCAGAGTCTCTCAGAAGTAAAGATGGGCAGAGTCTCTCCAACCTGTGAAAGAGTGCGTAAAAAGATTGTGGAATACTTTAAAAAACAATGTTCCTCAACATCAAATTACAAAGGCTTTACAAACCTCATCATCTACGGTGCATAACATCATCAGAAGATTCAGAGAAACTGGATAATATCTGTGTGTAAGGGACAAGGGTAAAGACCTGGTCTTCGGGCCCTCAGGCGACACTGCATCACTCATCGGCATGATTCTGTCATTGACATTACTAAATGGGCTCAGGAATACTTCCAGAAAACACTGTCACTGAAATAAATTTGATTGTACTTCATTGATGCTAATTAAAACTCTATCGTGTAAAAAGGAGGTCATATGTGAACATGGTCCAAAAGCACTGTCATGCCTTGTGGGTCAAGGCTCATTTATAACGGACGGTTTCAAAGTGGAAAAGTGTTCAATGGTCAGACGAGTCCAAATTTGACTTTCTTGTTGGAAATCATGGACGCCGTGTCCTCCGGGCTAAAGAGAAGGGAGACCTTCCAGCGTGTCATCAGCGTTCAGTTCAAAAGCCAGCATCTCTGATGGTGTGGGGGGGGGCATATGTGCATGCCGTATGGGCAGCTTGCATGTTTTGGAAGGCACTATGAATGCTGAAAGGTATATAAAGGGTTTAGAGCAACACACACACACACACACACACACACACACATTTCAGCAGGACAATATAAAACCACATATTGCAGCTATTACAACAGCAGGGAAGAAAATAGACAGAGTCCAGGTGCTGAATTGACCTGCCTGCAGTCCAGATCTTTCACCTACAGACAACATTTGGTGCATCATTAAACAAAACAGTAAAGACCACAACAGACAGTAACAGCAGCACCAGTTAAACCATATCAGGCAAGAATGGGGCCAAATTCCACACCAAACAACAAAACTCCAGAAACCCATAAACTCGATGCCCAGACATCTTCAAACTGTTTTGAAAAAAAGAGGAGATGCTACACCACGGTAAACATGCCCCCATCCCAACTATTGTGAGACCTGTAGCAGGCATCACATTTGAAAAGAGCTCATTTTGTGCATAAAATTGCAACAACAAAAAAAACACAGACCACTACACAGACCAGAGGTCTGTTTCATTAAACAAGTTTAAGGTTTAATGGTTTAAACTGAGAAGCCAGGTTTATTTCAGTTCCACTAAATGAGCTAAATTAAATAAACCTGGGTCTCAAAACTTGTTGGAAACAGGCCCCTGGTCTGTGTAGTGGTCTTCTCTGGCTTTTGGTAGTCCTTTCTTTTTAAGTTTATTTATTTAATATGTCTAGCACAATTAAATGTAGTATTTTGTTGATCTAAGTAATATTTTGTTTTATGAAACAGGCCCCAGAAATGACTGAGCAAGTAGCATCACTGCATGAGGAAGACTTGAACAAGTCTCTGTTTTTGTTGTCGCACTGCAGCTCTTCCCACAGATGAAGCTCCTTAAGCACAATTACATCACTCCTGAGTCAGTGATGGTTCCTATTCAATTCCACGATCGAATCAGTGAATCACTGCGTGAGCAGAAATTTGCTTGGATTTTCAATACGCAATAACACAGCTTCTTATGAAAGATGCTACTTTGGATGTTTAGGAAGCAAGTCAGGTTCGATTTGCACTTCGCCCTCATCCAGTTCAGAATGACACAACTGGAGAAGGAGTGAAGAAACCTCCTAGGAATGGGAAGGGGTGTTGATTTGTGGTTTTTCTCTGGAAGGGTGGAACGAAGGCGTGGATGGAAGGGAAAGCGGCGCTCCTGCGAGCAGCAGCTGTGAACTTGAGAGACGCGGCACGCTGCCAGATAGATGCACCTAACCAGCGTGTGTCAGCGTCATTACGACAGGCTTTTACATTAATTACTGTTAAACAGACATCATTTCATTCTCACAGCAAAGAAAAAGTTACCATCTATCTCTGTCTTGGAGACGTTTAAATATGAAAGATCACTGAGGGGAGAGAAAGGAAGGGTCAATGATTTTCAGAAACCCATAATCACTGACTTTATCCTTCTTGTTGAAGACAGAGCAGCTCCAGAACCTTAGTAATACTTCAGCTGCTTTGTGTTATTAGATTGAAACATTTTCTTTCATTTTAATCATTATTTCTGTCTGTATCTTAAAATATCCACTTCATAAACACTTTCTGCATATTTTCCTTCCACTTGGGAAACACTTCATAGAAAATAACTTTTATAGACAGAGAAAACAGCATGTGTTTAAGTTTTAAAACTGTGTAAAAAAAACTATGCAAAACTCCTATTGCCCATAAAGACATCTGTGTTCAGAAAGATTAATAAATAAAATGTACTGCTGCATTAGCGCAACTTATTGCAATCTTAAAGCATAGGAGTTAACAGGGGGAGGCCGAGGCTATTTGTCATAAACTGTATAAATCTTAGAAAGATTTCAAGACAAATTGCAGTTGCACAAATGCTTGAATGTTTCAATATCACCGTATTTGGCCCTTCTGTTAGTTCAATGTGTTTTCAATGAACTGTAACTTTTTTCTGTGGGCAATAATGGCGGAAAAACCAATAACTTTTTAGCTTTGTGTCTACAGAAATTGACTTGCAGAAATAAACAGCCTGAGAATTATTCATTGGAGAGCAACAAGCAGCCCCCTAATGAAGAGCTTGTAAATGTGATCTATAGTGTTATTGACGATTTTACAACAGTGGCCCAATGAAAGATTTCGGTCCTGAAGTTTATGTCCTAAAAAAAGAGTTCAAAGTATCAGATCTTTCTACACATACATCTGCAGTCTATGTGAATGGATAACACATGCTGGAGCTCGAGCGCCACAGAAACGGGAGTAAAGAACACAGTGTTCTCAACGCAAGGACGTCATCGCAGGACGCGCCACAAACTCTTCATGCATCTGCTGGTACACGAGCTGTGTGCATGGGTTAAATCCAGTGCAGGCATACACGTATGCAGCTATTTGGACCCTTTCTTGGGTTGAGATGTGTTTTTCTCTATATGCAGAAAAAGTATTTACAGACTGAGATGAAGACAGCACCATATGAGTTCAGTTGGGCAGTGAGTTATGGTAATAAGAATGGATTGATTTGGTAGTTTTTGCAGGTCAAAAAATGTCTAGGTGGTGCAACTGTATCTAAAATAAAGAGGGGTGGGGAGGGAAAAAACGCACGAAAAACTCAAGCACTGCAGCAATTGCTAACAAAAATATTTTTCAAATATACAATTACTTAAAATAGTAGCAATTGACCAACAAACTTTTGGTCCCCAAAAAGTCAGTGTAGAGTTACCCATAAGCAGGAAGCTATTTTCTTGTCATGTGACAAAGCCACAAAATAGATGGTTTTCATGTCACATAATCATGACTGAAATATCATAATACTAAGGAACAAAATGTACTAGATGGTTACACCAGTTGACATTTATTCACTGCATCTGAATGTTTGTAGAAGACTAAATAAATTGTGTGTTTTCAAAAATATAGCCTATTAAAAACAACATACTTGGCACCTGTGTTTTAAACCAGACTCTCAAAAGATTTGGGCAGAGTGGGGTAAAAGCACCCCCCCGTAAATAAAGTGATGTAGAAGTATTCATGAAGGTTAAACTGGTGATGTACGGGAGAGAAAAAGGGTTTCACAGTAAATTATCTAGTTTTCTATAGTAAAGTGTTTTAAAGCTTGTTGTTTTGTAGAACATCACAGTAATATATGATCTGAGAACAGTAGGGCCTATAGATAGAAAGTATGTGTTATTTAAGAAAAATATATTTTCAGAATGACATCATTTCTTCCTCAAACATAGTCTGTGGAGTAAAACGCCCCGAGGAACATAGCTTCAGTACTGTTGTTACTCTGTTCTGAACGTCAAAGCCTTTGCTTTTCCATCAACGCTAGTCAACATTTGAAGTGGATCAAAACCTTTCATCAAAGTTGTCCTAAAACATAAAAACAAAATGCGTTGTTGTCTTAGGACAACTTTGATGAACTTTTTTTGGTCCACTTCAAATGTTGACTACTGTAACGTTAGTTGGTTGAATAAAATATTTAGATTTTATGTTTAAAAATGACCTCAAGTTAGCATCAGTTTGGTAGCAAGTTTGCATAAGCTAACAACATTTTTAATCAGGCTATTATAATTTTGTCATTCATAATTATTAATGATATTCTTTTTAATTTTAAGCACTCTGATTTAGCTGTGAATGCATAAAGCTAATTACTTTGTCAGGGGGGCATTTTTCCCCACCTCTGGGGCAAAACAAACTCTTAGTACAAATACTAATTTTCATAAATATCTAATCATTTTCAACTTCTGGACGTTTTCATAACTAGTTAATCTATGCCATATTGTCACTAAAACTATTTCTGAATACATTTTACTTTTGTTCCACAGAAGAAGAAAAAGGGGGTCGTTTTCTTTCCCCCCGTCCCAGACATCCTCAGTTATGACTGATTGACACATAAACAGTGGGAGTCTGAAGTATTACACCAGCCAACATCCTTCACCCGTCTCCTCAGCCAGATCACAACAAACACCCGCATCGTCTATCGGCGGCGGTCGGTGGGTCACTTACAGAGTGTGTGTGTCGCTCGGTAGGTCTGACGCCGCCGGGGCCTGATCCAGTCCGATGCTGGAACAATTGACCACGCACGAGTTTTGCGGTCCCACTGCCGAGCAAGAGCAGTTACCCGGACACGGGCTGCAAGCTCTCCCGTCTGCCGCGACGCCCGAGCGCGCCTCCAGGCAGCAGAGCGCAAAGAGCAGACTGGAAAATAATCCAAACTTTGGGAGACAGACGCCATGTTTTCGCTTAAACACAACCTGTCCATTTCTACAAGGCATAGCTCACTCGCATCTCATCGCCCCTTCTGTTGGTGAAGTTTTCCTCGGGGCGCGGGGAGGAAAGTTCACTCTTTTCCCAGTTTTTCCATAAGAGAAACGGCGTAGAAAGCGTCGCAAATCGCGTTTTCCCCCAAATTCGACGACGTCCCCCTCTATTCCTCCGTTAGCGGAACTGGATTCACTTCTTGTCCAGAGGAGGGGGAGAAAACTCTGGATTCTGCTCTGCGAGAAGTTTCCTGAAGAACTTCCTCTCGTTCACCCATGCTGCAGCACCGCTGCTCTCCACTGGACCAGGCTCGTCTTACTCAACACAAGATACTGATTATTAGGCTGCAACCCAGCTAGATGTTTTAGACTTTATCTGTGACTTTCATTCATTATGGCACAACTTCTCTACTATGCGGCCCATTGTATTGACATGAATTGGATGATGTAAAGGCATGTGGCATGACAAAGAAACATCCAAATATTGTTCACCAGGTGCTGAACTTTACAACTGTGACATGAAAAGCTGATAATTTATACACACACACACACACATATATATATGATTTTTTTAATAAAACAAATTTTCAAGCAATATTATTTTGAATTGGTGATGTCTTCAATAGTGATGTCCATTAATAATAATACTAATTAAATGACGTCATCTTTGAACAATGATAGCTTTATTTCTATATTTCCATTATTATGTCCATTAGTCTTATGTAATATTTTATTCTTTGCAATAAAGACAGTTTCTTAATGACATCATCATACAGGAAGTGGCATCTTTTTTGATGAGAAAACAAGGAGCATAAATATAATTTTATGATCATTTAATATTTACAAAATGTAATTTTAGCGCTGCCAATGTTAGTATGCTATACACCAAATTTGTTGATTTTTTTTACTGCCACATTCACACATTTTTAATTTTGTTCAGCTTCCTGAAGACTGGTTAGAACATTAATTCCAGTTATTTCACACACACACACACACACACACACACACACACACACACACACACACAGATACACACACGCACGCACACACACACACACACACACACACACACACTTTGTAGTATATTGAGAATGTCAAAGTGAATTGGGCATATTCAATTTTGTAAATATTTTTTTGATTTAGTTCTCTTAAGTTAACGTTTTAAGACATTTCAACACATTTAATATTTTCTTCACACAGTATAGGATATAAATGGGTTTTTAGTATTAAAAAAGTTTGAAAACCCTCATCCTAAAACATTCGGTCTCATTAAATTACAGGAATCAGTATGATGATATCAACATTTCAAAAGATTGTTCAAAAATATCAAAATGAAAAGTACGTCCTCTTTGAACAATGCCAACTTTATCTCCATATTTCCATTCTCTTAAATTTCTTGCCGCTGTATAAATAATCAAGTCATAATTAATCAATTTTAAGAATCTGATCCTGACCAGAGCATTTCTGAGAGTCTGATATTCCCTTTTATAGGAATACTCTTTAAAATTACAACACATTCATTTTTCAGAGAAGGTTCAGAAATGATCCTGAAATAACTCTGCAGACATGAATAAACTATAGGCTTTATTTCTTATCTTTTCCTCAGAGAAAGCGACCAAATATGGATGATTCATCATCCATGTGCATTGTTTTGCACTAACCAGAGCAAATTGGATCTCTGGCAGAACGTGGATGAATTATTCAGGTCTTGATGGGGTGTGCTGTGCGTTTAAACTCTAGGGGGAGCCGTAGAAGAAGTCTCAGCTCTTCATATGTATTCGTGCTGTATGGACTGGAACAGAACCCAAGGATGCATCTAAATCAATCTAAGAATTGAGGAGACTAAATATACAAGTCATTAAAAACCAACATGGCCACTTACACACACATCGTATTTAAATACAGAAGCGAATCCCTTAATTAGGCCTATCGTGTGTAACAGAACTCAATCTCGAAACAGATTATATTGACACCTTTATAACCATAGCAATGTTACGTTCTGCTATTTTTGATCAAAGCAATATTACAAGTGAACACAGAATTGTTAAGTTCAGTGATTTTAAAGGGTCATGAACTGAGAAATCAAAATTCCCTTGACATATAAGAGCCTAGAAGTCATTGTACTATAAAACATCCTGTATGTTTCAGAACTCAAAACGTTGTTGTCGGTCTAAAAACAGCTTCTATTGAAGGCAGTCTGCTAAAACGAATGTTCTACTCTATGATGTCATAGTGTGGCTAAGCTCCGCCTCCGCAGAAGAAGATCAACACCTGCCTGTTTAGCCCCGCCCACCGATTCACGCATGTAGTGTAAATAACGAGAGGCAAACGTGCAGGTCTACACCGAAACCAAACGATAAAGACAACACAATGCTGTGCAGTGCCAAGCTGTGTAAGAACAGTCTTTGCCTTCCTTCTGATCCCAACATTAAGAGTGGATGAACTTTATTTCTAATGAAGACCGCGTCAGTAAGAACTTTGTTCACTTCATTTTACCTCAGATTCGTTTACAAACAAGGCATAATTCAACACAGGAGTTCCAGAAAGATTGATACTAAAAGATGACGCTGTGCTGAATATACCGGATGCGACAGTGATGTTGCAACACACAAGTGTGAGTAACTGTTTTCATCACGAGGTCACTATTGCTTTGTCTGTTAAACAGATCTTTCAATATGTACAATTTATGCATTTTTGACCTAAATCACAGCAGCGTCCATCTGTCAAGTCACCATTATTTATATTTTACAATGTAGATTATGTGATCTGTGAAGGATGAAGACTGTCAAACATACACAACTATTAGCTAATCAGTGGGCGTTTACTTCCGAGTCTACAATCCACTATGACTATTCAAACAGAGATTTCAGATGAGGGGTGTTAAAACAGGACAGAAAATCAGTGGCGTGTTTAGGCACCACGTTCCCCACACATTGCATGGGGCCCTGCAGTCCAAGGGGCCACCCAGGTACACGATTTCCACCGAAGGGGATGGAATCAACTGCGAAATTCACCAAGGGGGGCGATTTCTAACGATTTCTCCCCCTGGGACCACTTAGCGAGGGCCCTGAAAACACTAAACAAATTTTTTTTTTTGTCACATACACAATTATACAGAAGTGAAATGTGTTCTCTGCATTTAACCCATCCAAGTGCACACACACCTGGAGCAGTAGGCAGCCAACGCTGTGGCGCCCGGAAGCAGTTGTGGGTTCGGTCTCTTACTCAAGGGTCTCATCTCAGTCGTGGACAATTTTTGCCGGAGCCGAGATTCGAACCCACAACCTCGGGTTACAAGTCCGACGCTCTATCCATTAGGCCACGACTAATTATGTTTTTTTTTATCTTTATAACATTATAAAGTGGACCTCAGAGTAAAGTAAAAAAATAAAAAACAAGCGCAGTTCATGACCCCTTTAACTAAGCCACCGTCAATAAAATCATCCTGCGAGGTTTTGATGGGTTGCCACATCCACGTAGTATAAGCATCTTTGTATTTGTTGTCTGGTCTCGGCTCATAAAATGATCAATTTTTTTAGATAGCTAATAAAGTAGTCATGGTCATGGTATTTTGGTATGTGACTTATTTTCAAGATAACACGTTTAAATGTTTGTGTTTTATAGGCTTGTTCTCATGTTCCGTGTTTTATGTCAAGATCTGGCAACACTGAGTCAATCGGTACCTCCTTCCCTGTGATTTCTTTCCCCATAACTCTGATACGCATTTAAATACATCATTAACTAGCAGTGCTGGGTAGATTATTGACAAATTATAGTCTATTACTGATTACTAATTACATGATGAAAATTGTGGTCAGCAATGTAATCTAGATAACTCTAATGAAGATGTTTTCTGACTACGTTTAGGTAACTTTTAGATGACTTTTGACCTAACTTTATAGATTTAAATTAGATTGCTGTTATAAAAAGGGAGGGAGAGAGAGAAAAATAAAACATATGACCATTAACCAACATCAGAGAACATGCAAATGTGTTGTTTATAATGTGTTGGGAGACGTCAAGTAAATATTTGAAGTCAAATGGGACCTAAGACAAGTTTGGGAATCCCTGCATCACACGAGCAATCATTTAAATGGCCATACTCACTGTATTGAATATGTTTTATAAAGAGAAAAAATAAGAATTAGGGAGAATCAATAAATTAGGAATTATTTACTGCCATGTAATCTATATAAGGTAACTGTAATCTGATTATGAGCATTATAAAACATAATGTAATCTAGTTACAAGTACTTAAAATATGTAATCTGATTACACTGTTAGACTTTTTATTGTATTTTTGCGGTAACTTACTGGCAGCACCATTCCCAGTAAGTTACTGTAAAATTACAGCAAAGTCTAACAGTGCACGTAATCCACATTACATGTAATCCGTTACTACCAGCACTGACAACAAGTTGTTCAGTTTGGTTCTGTACACACTGTGTAGAATTTCGCTCTGAAGTGAATTCGTTTGTAGAATGTTTTGTCTCTGCCTTAAATTACTAAACTGTGTACAGAACAGGATTGAGCACTAAAAGGTGAGCAAATCTGTGCTTTTTTACATCAAACTAGAACAAAGAAAGTCATCTGAGGACACGAGAGAGAGTGAATCTCAACTAAGAAAAGTCTTACCACCCAACTTGTCTGTCCTCTCAGAGTTTTGTCCCCCAGCATGCACTGCGTTTCAGGAGTTAATGTGCCCGTTAGCGACAGCTACGAGGCAGTCTTCCCAGTGGATGTCATTAAAACACCACAGACGTCTGTGATCCACCCTCAACATAAAAGAACAAGACAAACCGAGAGACAGAGCTATCGTGCCTCTGTTGCTCAGAACAGAGAGAGGTATGATGAAAGGAGGAAGAGAAAACAGGAGAAAAGAGAGCTGAGGAGGAGAACACAGCGAGAGATGGCAGTTCATTTCAGACAAACACACAGAAGAGTCACACAGGCTTAGTAGATCCAGACTCACCTGTGCTGTTACTTTCAGAGTTCATTGTTCATTGTTCACGACTAGTTTCTGAATCACATTGGGCCACAATGTGAGGTGTACATGGCACTGAGTGGTTTGCAGCACTTTGCTATATGGTTGCTGGGATGTTCCAAGTAGTTGCTTGGGTGCTGCGGGTTGATAGCATAGATAAATATATGTAGATGCCTCATTAGCGTCTGTTTCTATGGGTCGCTATACGTAAGCCGTCCGCCATATTGTAGAGGTCAACTTGACGTCATTCACCGTAGTAGTCACGGATGCCACAACCATGCACAGAACGGCTCTGTGCGAACCTTCAGTATGGTGAATGACGTCAAGTAGACCTTTCCAAGATGGCGGCCACATCTACTTGCCTGGAGCGGTCGAACAGGGATCTATATATGTCTATGGTTTATAGGGCATTGCTAAGGTGTTGTGGGTAGTTGCTAGGCTAGGATGTTGCTAAGGTGTTGTGGGTAGTTGCCAGGATGTTGCTATGTGGTTACTAGGGTGTTGTGGGGAGTTGCTAGGATGTTACTATATGGTTACTGGGAAATTCTGGGTAGTTGCTAGTAGGGATGGGTATCGTTAAGGTTTTAACGGTACTACTACTTTTATCGATACTGCTTATCGATCCGGTGCTTTAACGGTATTCTTATCGGTACTTTTTGTTATTTATATATATACATACATACATACATACATACACATATATGTATGAAATATATATTTCTATGATAGATTAGCAGCTTAATTAACATGGCTTTATATTCTGAAATGTTAAATAAATATTTCATTAAATAAATATAAAACATCAATTTGTAAATGCAGCAGTGTGCAGGCATTTTTTTGTGTTTTATATACATAAGATAAGATAGAGTAAGAACATGAACAAAGAAACAAAGTTAAACAAACTGACAAATATACCATTTATTGTGTGTGTATTTGATCGTTTGGACGCGCCCGAAGCTTGGAGCGCCCACGCACGCACACACACACACACGCGCGCGCAAACACACACACGCACACGCACACACGCACACTCACACACACACACGCAAACACACACACACACACACACACACACAGGGGCGCGGGAACAGGGTGCTGAGAGTGCTGCAGCACCCCCTGTTTTTTTTCTGTGGGCAACTGTAAACTGTTGTGAATAAAAAAAATATATAGGCTAAATTTGTTATAATAAAGATTAATTTAAAAATGTATATGGTTGTTCGATGTTTATAACATTTAGTTTACATTGGCTATTTTGCTATCTATTTCTATGTGATCTTCGACATATTTACCACTTAATGTTATCAAAGTTATTAAACTGATGCAGGGCTATTTGATGTGCACATCCTGCCAAATCACGCACGCAGCACTGCCAATGCTTGCTTTTATGTTTGTGAATGCTATGATTGTGTTGAAGAATTTGTAGGTTGTGGCTTAAAAGCGGAACATGGAAATATCATGGATGTACTTTTTTTTTTTTGTTCTCAGCGATATGAGTCTTTCCCTTCTCCCAAAACAGCTTATAGCTAAAATAGTTCAGTTTTGTATGTAATGGAAAAGTGATTAGACGATGTTTCGTTTTTTTTTTCTTCATAAAGTTAATTTAGAAAAACCTTGGGAGCATTTTTTTGTTCGTTAAATGTTTTTTCTTTTTAAGCAACGACCAAGCGGCCAGCATCAGAGTTGATCGCCTATGTTTGATTAATTTAGCCTTATCAAATCATCACGACTTGACTAAAATAAAATCGATAGATAGGCCTATAAACAGTTCAAGCATATCACAGTGTTAGTTTAAATGTTTAACCTATATAAATGTGCAATATCCAACAGTTTGTGTGGAGAGTGGAAGCTGAAGGAGCTTTACAGGACATGGAGGATTTTTTCTTACAGTAAAAACAACTTAAAATACGCCGTGTGATTTTTTTCTCATAAAGGTAAGAGTAATATATCATTTTGAACTGTAAAGGGTCTACTTTTATTTGTGTGCATTCACAATATCAACATTGTGCTTTTATAAAATAGGAAAACAGAGAATGCACTTTCTTCCGGTTTTGAACAAGAGGCTTCAATGATGAACCGAAACTCGGCAACTCGAAACTGGCTCAGAGATATGATAAATATATCTATAGAAAGCTTTAAAATACTACTTTAAAACGAAATAATTCAAAGCAAAGCAAAAACTCTTCATTAGCCTATGTAATCCGTTAAGATGCATATATTTCTCCAATGAGGAAATGGCGAGTCATTTTCCCGTCACCTCACCATCTAAAATATAAAAATAAGGGAAAGCCTAAAACAGCCCCGATTATAATTTTATGTTTTATTTTATAATTGTATTCAATAAAAAAAAGTATGTAAATCTTTGTCCTTGAAATTTAAAGGATTTGTTGCAATGCAATTTTGTCTGACTGATGTGAATTATTTATTGGCCTATCGTTTTAATCCATGCAGCAAATGCTTTAAAAACAGCTTTAAAATTACTTTATTGCATTCCAGATGCTTTTAAAAAAACTTTTCACTATACATTTTAAGGGTTTTTAAGCTTGAATGTAGCTTGAATGTAAAACATTGTTATGAATTCATTGTAGCCTATTCCCATTTGTAAAATAGCTAATTGTTGTCTAACACGATCTCATGAAAGTGCGTAGGCTATAGCACGATTTTCTGTTTCTATTTGGCGTAATATTTATATGCAGAAATTGACTACCCCCCCACAGCACCCCTACATAAAACACCTTCCCTGCACACACGCACACACACTTCAGCCTGAGGAACAGCGTCTCGTGTGGATTGTACTTCCAACATTTCATTATCAAACATGTCCAGCAATTTAGTAACTGTAAAGGATTTACAACAATCGACAGACGATTGATCTGATTTCGCGTTAAGTTTTGGTCAGGAGGAACGAATGCGCCGCTGAAGAGAAGGAAGTTGTGTTAGAAGAAACACGGCTATAATCTTTAGAAGCTAAAAAAAAACATTAAATAAACTCAGTTTAATATAACAGCCACAGGCCTAAAGTGTAAGCATGTTTTAATGGTTAGTTCTCTCTTCTAACATAAACAGGGCTTATGTTGCGCGTGCTGAACTCCACGTGAGCGATCGCGCTTCTGATTTGGGAATAGCAAAAATGCATCATAGACAAGAGTTTGAATATTATTGCATATAAAAACAGCTGGTGACTCTGGCGGGATATAATTTGCAAGATAATGTGTATATATATAGCAATAATAAATGTATGTGTGTTTTCTTAATTTCTCCAGTACCGATAACAGAACCGTTAACGTCAGAGCTTATCGATACTCCGGTCTTTTATAATTTAGCCCCGAGACCGATTAAATACCGAGTTTCGGTACCCATCCCTAGTTGCTAGGGTATTGCCAAGGGTTTTAAGATAAATTCTAGGTTAGGGTGTTGATAAGGTGTTGTGAGTAGTTGCTAGGATGTTTTTATGTGGTTACTAGGGTGTTCTGGGGAGTTTCTAGGATGTTGCTATGTGGTAAATTCTGGGTAGCTGCTTTGGCATTGCTAAGATGTTGTGGGTAGTTGCTAGGTTGTTGTTATGTGGTTACTAGGGTGTTCCCAGGAGTTGTTAGGGTGTTGGGCTAAGGTGCTCTAGGTAATTTGTATCACATTTTTATGTGGTTGCTATGGTGTTACTATGTGGTTATTATAGTTTTCTGGTTGCTAGGGCATTGCTAAAGTTTTCTGGGTAGCTGCTAGGTTATTATTAAGGTGTTCTGGTTAGTTGCTAGGGTGTTGCTATTTGGTTACTAGGGTTTTATTGTTGCATGGGCGTTGCTAAGGTATTCAGTGTTGCTACTGGGGCGTTCCTAAAGTGTTCTGGGTAGTTGCTAGGGTGTTGATAAGATGTTTTGGGTAGTTGCTAGGGCTATGTGGTTGCTAGGGTGTTGCTAATTTAAGCGTAAGTGACTGCCATGTTAAACGTCTCTATTCCATTCTATACTCTGTTCTAGGATCCACATGAACAAGTGTAAATGTAGCCTAAATCAGTGTCCATCCTGTAGCGGTTTACTACCGTTCTTTCATCTGTCGGGTGAAAACGGTAACACACACACACACACACACACACACACACACACACATGTTGGTTTTTATGGTTTACGGGGACTTTCCATAGGCGTAATGGTTTTTATACTGTACAAACTGTATGTGCTATTGCCCTACACCTACCCTACACCTAAACTTAGCCCTCACAGGAGACGGTGCATTTCTATTTTCCCTCAAAAAAACTCACTCTGTATGATTTATAAGCATTTTAAATTATGGGGACACTGAAAATGTCCTCATAAATCACCTTCTCCTTGTAATACCTATGTCATACCCATGTCATTATACAAATTTGTGTCCTCATAAACCACATAAACATGCTCTCACACACACACACACACACACACACACACACACACACACACACACACACACACACACACACACACACACACACACACACACACACACACACAGATGTCTCCTCAACAAGCTGCGTGCCTGATAAGCCCTGTGAGGAATAAAGAAACCACTGCTCGACTTTCTCCATGAGAGTGTAACATGTGTGTCTTACAGGTGTTTTCACAGGCATCTCATTCACCCTGATCTGAGCTGCTCTGCAGATTAGTTAGTCTCATCATCCTAGGATAAGCCCACACTGAGATGTTGATGGGATGTAGGATGTTTCCATCCGTCTATCCGCCTCTTCTCCCACCTGCTTTGTTTATTAAGTTAACCTTTCTTTATTACATTGCTGTGTTTATTTTGAGCCGTGTGCGCTGCCAGTCTCCACGTCAGTGGCAGGTGAAAGCTGAGGTAGTTTATTAGTGTTTATAAGGATAATTGTCTTGTGTACTCATTTGATTTTACATGTGTCTTTGAGGATCTGAACGCAGAACCTGATTTTACCAAGTGCGACATGTTCCTGGGTTAACATCTTTGTTGACCCTGGAACAACATTGTTATTAACCAATCAGATTTGAAGAACAAGTTTATCATTTTTGTGAAGTTTAGGCTTACAATCACTGTTTGGTGCTTGTACATCAGTGTCATTAATCTATCATTTCCTCTGATTTTAGGGATTGCTCATGGGTAAGGTTAGGTTTAGGTGTAGGGAAATGGTCAAGATTACATTTTTGGATTAAAATGTTGTGAACACATCTAACTCAGCAAAATCAGGACGTGCGGATCTGAACGGCCTGAATGTTTTTACTTAACTCCAGCCAAGTTTGCAGGAGGCCACACAAATCATTATTAAAGATTTACCTTTCAAATCAACGCTGTTCTTTTGAACATCCCATCAATCCTGATAAAATAAACAGATCTTAGTTTTCACCAAAATGTGAAGCAGCACATCTGTTTTCAATACTGTTAATGATCAGAAATGTTTCTTGAGCAGCAGATTGGACTGATTTATGAAGGATCATGTGACACTGAAGACTGGAGTAATGATGCTGAACATACAGCTTTAATCACAGAAATAAATTACACTTAGGCATTTACTCACACAGAAATCAGTTATTTTAAATTGTAATAATATTTCACAATATTAATGTTTTTACTGTATTTTTGATTAAATAAATGCATCCTCGGTGAACAAGATTTAAAAAAATCTTCCGACCCCAATCTTGAATAATAATGTCCCTAAATACAATACAGTCTATTAAACCACTGTTTCTCAAATACAAGTACAGAAAAATACAATTGTATAATCATAACTGTATATGTGTATGATTTCACCTTCACATAGCACTATCTTTTAGACATTAATTACTTGAAATGAGTTAAAAATATACACTTTAGTGGTGACTAAGTTAAAAAGGATACTGTTCAAAACATGTGTACCTTTTAATCTGAGAGTGGTATATTATATTAACCACCCGATGAAATATTTTATTTTATTGAAATAATATTAGTTTTTGGTTCAGTCATAAGAGTTGTATTTCCCGACTTCACAGCCACGATCAGATGCATCTATTTATCAATATCATCCATACGTTTTTTATCCAGCAACCTAAATATAAAAACAGTTTAAATTTAAAGGCATGAAAACATACAGCTAAAGAAAAAGAAAAAGCGATGCAGTATAACATCTCAGGCAGACTAACAAGCACATGATGAATAACTGCTGGCTCTAGCTTGACTATGATTGAAGAAATTGTAGCCTCTGATTGCCGTATGATTCATATACCATGGCATTTACATGCTAGTCCAAGATATATGGTGCAATGATGAATGAGCCCAAGCACATGCACGCTGCTTTTCCACCAATGGTGAGGCCTGTCATTATGTGTCTGTTGTGAGGCAGAGCATCCTTCTTGAATTTTTTTTTATCATTATATGCTGGTTAGGTATGTTTTGAAGCATAGCAGCTGGTTTGAGCTGGTTTAAGCTGGTCCTGAGCAGGAGCTAGTGGCTTAGGACCGGTTTAGGTCATAACCAGCTTAAACCAGCTCAGGACCAGCTTAAACCACGCCGCGCATGCTTCAAAACCCCTAACCAGCACATATGCTGTTGTTTTCAACCGGGATCAGACCCTCTTGAACCCTAAACACCAGCCGATTCATTTCTGCCAAGATTTTATCAGAGAAGATCGTCTGCATCAGTTCTCATCTTCATAATTCACTGATTTGGGATCATCAGCACAAAGCCGTCACTGACCTCGGGTAAAGCGGGATAAAAGTTGCCGGGGAGTGGGTTATGATCAGACAAGCCGGAGAAGGGAAAATGACCTGCGATGTATGTGAGAGCTGCAGTGGTCTCATATTTTCATCAGGGGAAATTTGAAAATTGAAACTGTTTCTTTGAAAGCACTGGTCTGTGTTGAAAGCACTGGTCAGCACTGGTCTGTGTTGAAAGCACTGGTCAGCACTGGTCTGTGTTGAAAGCACTGGTCAGCACTGGTCTGTGTTGAAAGCACTGGTCAGCACTGGTCTGTGTTGAAAGCACTGGTCAGCACTGGTCTGTGTTGAAAGCACTGGTCAGCACTGGTCTGTGTTGAAAGCACTGGTCAGCATTGGTCTGTGTTGAAAGCACTGGTCAGCACTGGTCTGAAAGCACTGGTCTGTGTTGAAAGCACTGGTCTGTGTTGAAAGCACTGGTCAGCACTGGTCTGTGTTGAAAGCACTGGTCAGCACTGGTCTGTGTTGAAAGCACTGGTCAGCACTGGTCTGTGTTGAAAGCACTGGTCAGCACTGGTCTGTGTTGAAAGCACTGGTCAGCATTGGTCTGTGTTGAAAGCACTGGTCAGCACTGGTCTGTGTTGAAAGCACTGGTCTGTGTTGAAAGCACTGGTCTGTGTTGAAAGCACTGGTCTGTGTTGAAAGCACTGGTCAGCACTGGTCTGTGTTGAAAGCACTGGTCTTTGAGTTTGGAGCAGAAAGCTCATATTAGATCAGACAAAACGCGAAATGGAAAGTCACGCTTCTTTATTTCTGCACTCAGGCACCCAAATTACTGCTCCAAATGTGATTAAAATTGCCCCGGTGAGTGAATAAGGCTGTTACTCACTATTAGACTGGAACATTATCAGAAACAGCAACATAATATACTGATTCAAATCAGTTTTTTAATCTGGTGTAAGTTGCATTAGGATGATATTTGAGTGTCATGAAACAGCTTTTACATAACTTAAAAAGTTTCTAATACTCACTACAATGTTATTTTGGCATGATTGATATACGATTATCGCTTTTGTTAATATTTTGAATTCGATTTTTTAAATATCTTCTGTTATTATTTGAACTAAATGAAAATGAGAAATGTTGAAAACTGAATTTTGTCATTGAATATTTATTTTATTTCAAGTAAATAATTTTTTTAGATAAATAAATATAATTTATTTAATAATGTATTAAAACATTTAATAAAAAGTAAAATAATACAACAAAAGAATATAAATATTATAATAATTATGATATATTAAATTATTATTAAATCATTTTTGACAGGTGCCTAGTGACTGTATACGATGCAAGGGTGACAAAATGACAAAAATAAATAAATGTATCTAATAATTTATTTTATTTTATAAAAAGTTAAATACTTAAATAATAAAATGTATATATTGTACATTAAATTGTTTGAAAGATATTATTATTTGTGACTGATGCAATTTCACCTGACTGTATATGACACAAGGGTGATAAAATGACAAATTATATTTCATAATTTATTTAATAAAAATAAATGCATATAATAACCAAAATCAAATAAATAAATATAATGTAAAATACAATTGAACAGACTGTAAAATATTCATTTTTAATAATACTTATTGAATATTTTGTCTATACAGTACATCCAGCGGGAAGTTTAGACCGGCTGAAGCAAAGCCAAGTGTTTTCTGTGTCTAATAATTCATATTCTCGCTGGTCAGATTCATTTCTATGCTAAAAGTGAGATTGCACATAAATATGTGGACGCTTAAGTCACACTTAAAAACAAAACATCAAAGCGAGCCAAGAATTTAAGAGGCATCTTCAAATGAATGATTCAGTCGAATTCAATCTGCAGCTGCATCAAAGTTTTACTGAATATATTTCAGCACAGATTAGACAGGATTTTTCTGACTCCATAATATTTCATTTGTAAATATCATACCTGGAGCAGCCCAAGCTGTCCATATCAATGTATTTGTCCTTTTCTGATCATACCACCGTGTCCTGTAATTGCATATATTTGTGCTCGAGAACATTACAGCAGCGGCCCTCGAAGGATAAATGCCTTGAGATCAAACCTCAACGCGGCGATATAAAAGCAGTCCTAATGTAATCTCACTGCGTAGACTGAGCTGAAATCTCACAATATTGGTAGGAAGACGGTGCAAATGCGGTTTGATTACGTTCTATCTGTTGTGTAACATGTCTTTTATTGCCAGCAGGAGAACAAATGGGAGTCATAATGAACTGCATTGAATCTCCTTCCTCGCTGTCCAAACTATATTAACCCTCCATAACTGCATCATGTAAATACATCTCCATAGTGACACTAACCAAGCACAAAATCTTATGAGTTATAGTTATGACTCCCAAAGCTTGAATATTGTACTCCTCAGAAACAGCTGTGCATGTGTAAGCAAGCATTGTTATTATTAATAATTTAACATTGTGTTAATAAATCAGAAGTGATTTAATTTCCTGAAATCTTTTGCATTGAATTCAATTGTGACAGTGATATAACTGTTCTTATGTCTGCAGCTGGGGATATTTTCCATGCTAACTGCGATCTAAGTGAATTAGACTGGCGGAGAAGCAGAGAGAGATCAACAGTAATACCACCACCTGTCTCAACATACTCTCAACACACTCCAAAACTCAATCTATGTCTGCAGAGAACATGATGTTCTTCACAAAGGACTGTGTTACTCATGATTTACAGCAGCAGAAACACCTGCGATCCCCACAGAGCTCCCCGTTAACCCTTTACCTGCCGTCTTCTTCTCTCTTCATCCAGTATTTCAGACATAACTTCATCTGCTGTACAATGCTTAAGCATTTCTTATACTGTATATAACAGCCATGGAAGCCAGAAGAACAGCCTCTGACAGATATAAACTAGATCCAGTGAGTGCTTTGGCCAGTAGGGGAGGCTGTCAGCAGTCGAAAGGGGTTTGAAGGGTATTTGGGATGTTTCTGCTCGTTTCTGAATGCTGGTCAATATTTGTCTAAGAGACTTTGTTCAACATGACAAAAACTAAACACTGTGCACAAACCCAGAAGAAAATATTTGGCAAAAAAAGTGAATAAATAATATTAATTAATTATTAATATAATATATCATTTAAATAAATAACTTAAACTCAACAATAACAGAAAATTGTTATATAATAACAAAAAAATCATAATATATGATATAAAATATAGTAAAAGTAAAAATGTGTCACTGAAAAAAAAAATATTCAACTACTAATCTGAATACTGAGAGGATGAATTCATCTAAATGTCCATATTTCATTATAATGCATTTGATATTATTCAGCGTGACACCGGTTTAGGCCTAAAATATCTGGTGGTGGTGATCCCTGAAACAGCGTGCGGCCTGTCAGAGCCGTCGAGGAGACACTGATGAATCACAGAGAAGCTGAAGATTTACAGGAACACATGGACTCTTGTTAATCAATATCTGTAATTATCCTGCTGTGTACTCGTCAAGTTCAAAGCTGCCTCACGCACGAATCAACTCGGCTTCGATTGATCTCTGGTGTGTGTGTGTGTGTGTGTGTGTGTGTGTGTGTGTGTGTGTGTGTGTGTGTGTGTGTGTGTGTGTGTGTGTGTGTGTGTGTGTGTGTGTGTGTGTGTGTGTCTGTGTGTGTGTGTGTGTGTGTGTGTGTGTGTGTGTGTGTGTGTGTGTGCGTGTGTGTGTGTGTGTGTGTGTGCGTGTGTGTGTGTGTGTGTGTGTGTGTGTGTGTGTGTGTGTGTGTGTGTGTGTGTGTGTGTGTGTGTGTGTGTGTTTATGTGGTTTATGAGGACACAAATTTGTATAATGACATGGGTATGACATAGGTATTACAAGGAGAAGGTGATTTATGAGGACATTTTCAGTGTCCCCATAATTTAAAACGCTTATAAATCATACAGAGTGAGTTTTTTTGAGGGAAAGTAGAAATGCACCATCTCCTGTGAGGGCTAAGTTTAGGTGTAGGGTAGGTGTAGGGCAATAGCACATACAGCTTGTACAGTATAAAAACCATTACGCCTATGGAGAGTCCCCGTAAACCATAAAAACCAACATGTGTGTGTGTGTGTGTGTGTGTGTGTGTGTGTGTGTGTGTGTGAGTCTCTGTATGTGCGTGCGTGCATGCGTGTGTGTGTGTGTGTTTTCTGGATCTTTGGGATTATCTCAGCAGCAAACACCCCTACTGTCTTAACATTGAGTATTTGTTGACAGAGAAATAGATTTTTTATTATTTATGCTATCCACGAGGAATACCACCTGATACATTAAAATAAGATATTATACATTTATGTTAATATTAAGTTTGAATATAAATGTGTTCATGCATTTAAGCACATGTTAAATATACTGTAGGCAAGTTTTATGCACAAAAATATGGCCATAATCATACTAGAAGGATGAACTTACATCTCTGCTGCACAGTTCTTCAGTTATGTATGTTTGTAGTATATTCCCGAACATACTGCATCCGCCATTATGTTATTGTCACTTGTCCTTTGATTCACTAACAACTAAAGACAACATATTTTATTCAGCTGCGGTTGCACACTCCACAAATGTCAGCATTGTTGTTTCACTAAAACCTAAAAATCATACATACTCATCTATATCTATACTATATTGAAGGGAAGTATGCATATTCTTCGAGAAATGCTGACAATCTCAGTCGTACTAAATGATTGACAGGCATAAAGAGTTTTGGATTGGGCTGGAGAGATATTTTTTACAAAATGTATTAATTCAGTGATATCTGTCAGGTGGTATGAATATTTTGTACTAGGTACTTAAAACAATTAATTTCCCCGAGTGATGCCGTGATGAAAGACATCTGTTTCTGTGTACCTCAACTCCGCGCGCAGCTCAAATCTCTTTGTTTTATCTGTTTGCTGCATATTATGTGAAAATCAACCAGCTGTAGGTGAGATATGAGTTCAGGAACTCTGCTTCCCGCGGAGAAGTGAATTATGTAATGAGGTGCCGCCGTCAAACCGTCTCAGTACAGATGTCATGTGTGAAGGGAGACACCTGTGAGCCGTACGCCTCATCTTTGTCTCGCACCTTCTTACAAGTTCACATCTACCTCCGGGTCATGTTAGGAATCAAAACTTCCTCAGGTCTCCGTGTGGGTCGCGCCACTCATTTTAATGCATAAAGCTGCTACGGTCCATATTGGGGGTGCTATGTTGTTGGCACTCTTGAAGGATGGATAAAGGTGGATTTCACAAAACCTGTCAAGAAAAGGTCAAAAATGAAAATAAGAAATTCCATTTAGCTATTTTTAAGATTTCCTGCATTTGACATTATTCGTCATAGTGTGAATCATGCGAATCATTGAATTTAATGGAAACGTTTGCCACTAAAGTAAATGTCTGAACACATTACTGAAAGAAAATGTGATTAATTGCCATAAACATAATGCCACAATACCAAAAACCAAATGGTCGCAAAAATAAAGATCAAATTATCCATATTTGAATGAAAGCGTAATTTTGTGTTTACAGTCCCAAGTCCCCAGTCAACAAATTACAAATGTCTCAATAAATGATAAATGTCTTTGTGGTTTCTCATTAAATTATCTGATCCCAAAGAAATTTCCCAGAATAATAGTGTTCATTCTGATTGTTTATTATGAAATGTTGCATCATAAACCTTGCTTTATCCACCGTATTCTTCCCATAAGCCATTTCTAAAATCGTATGGGTCTTGCTTCCGGTCTCATTCGCTTCCAGCTATTTGTAGCCGTACAAAACAGCTCGTTTTGCTGCTTGATATTGCAAATTGGTGTGTTTGTGTGAAGAGATATTGCAAATAATACATTATTTTAATGTATTATCTTAATTATTAACACACTGGTTTGTAATGCAAACAGTTTTACCGTTTGCTGCACGTTGTAATTCTTCTCCTTGTTTCTTGGCTAATGAACCGGAAGTCTCCCCCATATGGGCTTCTGTTAAACAAAGAATAAACTGGATAAAGCTCAATTTGGGAAAAGTACCATTAACCCAATTTTACCATGACTTGGCAACAATCACCTACCACCAAGGGATCACTTTTTGAAAATAAGTACATTTTGTTCAGAAAAATACAAATATGAAAAACTTTTGAGGATTTACGATGCTGATGGACGTTGTGATAAGGGTCCATTACAAGTCTTCTAATAAGCTTATAAGAATAAGCCAAAATTAAAACGTTTACTCACAAAAAATATTCCGTTATGCTCAGCAAACTTGTTAACTAAGTTTCACCCGCGAACTTTGTTTACATTCTGCGCTGAGCCATATAAGGTAAAAGGGGAGGAGTTGAAACTGCGCATAAACTTTATTGGCTCTGTTGCATGTTATTTAGCATGTTTAATTTGAATATGCAAAACCTATAATTAGAACTCGCCTTCCTTTCAACTCCATATAATTGGCAGCATCAGATATTTTTCAGTCTGGAAAATGTTCAGGTTAAAGAATTATTACCTTGTGGGATGATTGGTTGTGACTGGGGCACGTGCACGACTTGACTGCAGGATTGCGAACTCTCTCATCCCCTCTCTCTCTCTCTCTCTCTCTCTCTCTCTCTCTCTCTCTCTCTCTCTCTGTCCTCTCTCTCTCTCTCTCTCTCTCTCTCTTCTCTCTCTCTCTCTCTCTCTCTCTCTCTCTCTCTCTCTCTGTGTGTGTCTCTCTCTCTCTCTCTCTCTCTCTCTCTCTCTCTCTCTCTCTCTCTCTCTTCCTGTCTCTCTCTCTCTCTCTCTCTCTCTCTCTCTCTCTCTCTCTCTCTCTCTCTCTCTCTCTCTCTCTCTCTCTCTCTCTCTCTCTCTCTCTCTCTCTCTCTCTCTCTCCCTCTCTCTCTCCAGGTTTAGCGGGGAGGTTTAGCTCTCGGAGTGAATCGGGCAGCAGATGCCATCACCTGTCGCGAGGCTGCACTGGTGCGAGAGCGCGCACGCAAAAGGCTGTCCTGAAGTCAATTCAACAGATACCGCTGCTGGTAGATTTAACCTGCACCTATGTTTTCCCGTGTTTTTAATATTTATCTACTCTTCTCTTCTCCTTCGAGGGGTGTTTCACACTCTCCTGCGTTTCACTGATACATACTCAGGTAAGCACAGTATACTGTTTTGTTTTATTTATTTATTTATTTGATTTTATTCAACACACCATCTAAGTTAAGGAATCTTGTGGTAATAATTGTGGTAATTATATTCTTAACTTGCTTCAGGACTGTTTTCGTTGACACGCTCTGATATATGGGACGTTGCGGAAAAGAAGAACATGTTAAACGTTTTTTCTTTAGAACTGAAATAACTGTGTTATTTCATCATAAATAATGTCTCTAAAGATTGCAACCAAGCAAGAAAGACAGGCACGCAGCGTTATTGTCGCTGTCTTTGACGATTCAAACTGATTTCATGAAAGTGAGAGCAGATAGTTTGACAGAAAATGCTTTTAGTAAATCAGTCGAGACCCTCAACGCATCTTCAGCGCCAGTGCGGTATTCTGCGGGTAAATGCGGTCTGTACGGAAATATCAAACCATTGTTATGCCTAAAAATACTGTAAATAATAAACTGTATAAATGTATACATATGTGACAAGTTGCCCCAACTATGCCTCTTGTCTTGATAACACATTTCAAACTTATGGTTAACATATATTTGGAGTTATATTATATGGTTTGGAGGTGAGAATTTACAGAAAGTATGTAGTAGTTTTAAACTAGTTGTTATTATACTAGAGAATGTATTGATTCAAAACCCTGGAGTGACAGATAGCAATGAAAAGGGAAAACAGGCACGCATCAAATTTAGTTTTAGGAAATCAAATCAGATCTCTTAGATGATGATCTGTGCTGACAGTCGGTTTTGGGTCAACTATGCTCAAACTCATAGAAAAAGGACTGTGAAAATTGATCTCTGTACTAATATAGATGGCAGAATCAATCAAAATCCAATCAAAAAAAAAAACTTTAGGCTTTTTTTAAATTGCAATTGTTGCATAATTAATTGTGTTTTGCCTCTTAAATTTCAGAAGCTTGGAAAAAAAACTTATTTGGTTCAGTAGATGTCAAGTATAGTGTTTTTAAACCATGCTTTTTAATATAGTTTTTAATGCATGCAAGTAGTGTGCCACTATGCAACACTGAGGACAGACATGAAGCAGGAGGCAGAAAGCGACAGAGAGATATGCATGCATGCGTTGTGTCACTTCAGTCTCCTTGTGTGGGTTTGCTGTTTTGGCTCTGATCTTTATAGCTGAGGTGTGATCATCTGCTCTGATTCAGTCTCTTCTGATCTCACACAACAAGCCATCTCAAGCACATTAAATGAACGCAAGCCAGAAACTATGTACCTTTCTACTCAGCTGTTATGGATTCATTGCTGTGTGATCATCTGCTCTGATTCAGTCTCTTCTGATCTCACATAACAAGACATCTCAAGCACATTAAATGAACGCAAGCCACATTTTCTCCCTCTGACAAACACATATACGCATTTAGAGAAACTATGTACCTTTCTACTCAGCTGTTATGGATTCATTGCTGCTTATACTCTCTCTCGGTCACTCATTCTTACCTCTGCACTCGTTTATGACCCTTTTATATCCTTCTGTCCGTTCCAGATCCAGAATGGAGTCATTAAACCAATCCGGGTGGGTGGGGCCAATCCCAGGGGATTATAACTCCTCCTCCTCGTTTGGACTGGGATTTTCAGGAAGTCCAGTTGGGAATTACACTGCCAATGTGTCCGATCAAAGCATGCCGTTTCAAGGGAGCAGCACGATGATTACTGCTGTCATATCATTCACCGTGTTCATGGTTGGACTCACTGGCAACACTCTGGCTATCTACGTAGTTTTACGCTATGCTAAAATGAAAACAGTTACAAACATATACATTTTAAACTTGGCAGTGGCCGATGAGCTGTATATTTTGGGCCTCCCGTTCCTTACAACGCAAAACGTACTTTCCTATTGGCCGTTTGGCTCATTTCTGTGTCGCGTTGTCATGACGGCAGACTCCTTAAATCAATTCACAAGCATCTTCTGTTTGACAGTGATGAGTATTGATCGCTATTTAGCAGTTGTGCATCCTATCCGCTCCACTAGGTGGCGCCGACCACGAATAGCTAAAGTAGTTAGCGCAGCGGTGTGGGCATTTTCCTTCATCGTTGTTCTCCCCGTGGTGATATTCTCTGACGTTCAGGACACGTTTAACTCATGCAACATGAGTTGGCCGGAGCCACGAGACGTTTGGTCGATGGCATTCATACTTTACACCGCAACGCTCGGATTCTTCGGCCCCCTGCTGGTCATCTGCATGTGTTACCTGCTCATCATAGTCAAGGTGAAGTCGTCCGGAGCCCGGGCGGGATTCACGAAGCGCAGACGCTCCGAGCGGAAGGTGACCCGCATGGTGGTGGTGATCGTGGTGGTGTTTGTCCTCTGCTGGCTGCCGTTCTTCATCATCAACATCGTAAACCTGGTGTTCATACTCCCGGAGAACAGCGTGATGGCAGGGGTGTATTTTTTCGCCGTTATCCTGTCATATGCAAACAGCTGCGCCAATCCGCTACTCTACGGGTTCTTGTCAGACAACTTCAAGCAGAGTTTCCGGAAGGTGCTGTGTGTGCGCAAGGCAAACGGAGTGGAGGATGGAGATCCCAGTATGCCACGGACGGAGAAAACGACGACCCACGATAACTTTCTGACGCCTCGGAACAATGACTTTAATGGACACGTACAAGGCAGCCAGGTACAGTCACTCTGAATGCACATTTCACATATTTTACATGAATCTGTTGAACATTTATTTTGGGGCTGTCAATAGATAGAATGATAGATAAAAAGTTTAATTGTGATTAATTGCACACTTAACGTGAAAGTTTATTAATTGTCGGTTTGCTCAAACTACACTCAAAAAAATGAGTTTTGCTCTTTGTTCAATTTCATTCATTAAAATGAGCTCATACAACATAACTCTTGGTAAAAATGGTCCCAACTTAATTTTATTAAATATAAACAATGTAATTTAAAAAAAATTAGGTTTACACGTTTTTTTTTAATTGAGTCAACAAGAATATTTTTCGTTCGTCTTAACGGATGTACGTCATCAAGATGAAATTTCAGACTCAATAAGCTTTAAAGGGGTCATGGGATGCTAAATTAACTTTTCAAGTTGTTTGAACATAAATGTGTGTTGGAAGTGTGTGTACACATCCATCCTATAATTTTATAAGTCCACCCAGTGTTTTTTTTAAATCCCTATTTTAAAATCCCCTTCCTCAAATCAGGCTCTTCTGAGAGTCCTGTCAGAATGACTTAGTTCTGTACAAGCCCCTCCCACTTTAGTTGATTGACAAGACCATCTTACTTAGCCCCGCCCCCTGAGTGAGCTGAGCGCTGTCCTCCGGTGCAGGGAAGACAAGATGCCTCCGATTAAGCAATTAAGGTGCTTTGTTGTTGGATGTAATGAACAGGGTTGCGGGTAACGCATTACAAGTAACGTGAGCTACGTAATCAGATTACTTTTTTCAAGCTAGTAAAGTAACGCATTACTTTTTAATTTACAACAAAATATCTGACTTACTTTTTCAAAAAAGTAACGACAGTTACTTAGTTTTCCCATTTATTGACTGCCAAGTCTCCTGTCCTCATGTTGGGAGAAATCGTAAGTACAGAGGCGTTGTGTGTGAACGGGATGTTACTGAAGTACTAGACTAAATGTTAACTTTTATTAATTCATCTCTCTCGCCATGATCCAGTTCAATCATACTAATAAGCAAAAATGACTTTAAAAACTAACAATTGTGCTTCATTGGTTTTTTGTATTGCTGAAGAGTGTTGAACCTTCTTCTCCTGCAATCTACTGTACAGACGTGAGTCTACAAAGCACGTGATTTACTCGTCCTTCAGTCTGAGGTTTATTCATTACAGTTTTTGAAGTGAAAGGACTTTTACATTGGCTATAAATAGAACTTCTTATATTGACCACAAACAATCAAGCCCTTCTCATATTTAAAAAGTAACGCAAAAGTAGCGCAAAAGTAACCTATCGCATTAATTTCCTTAAAAAGTAATTAAGTAGCGTACTTAGTTACTTAGATTACTTAGGCTAAAGTAAACAGTACTGCTTGTCACTCCACGGAAGAGAGGGGCGGGGTCAGCAGAGTCATTAGCATTTAAAGCAACATGGCCTAAAAAACGGTTTGCTAAAAAGGTGTTTTTTACACTGCCAATGAGAAATTTTAACTAAAGTATGTTATAGACTTTTAATTAAGACCCTAAAGAATAATTTCAACTTGTGCAAAATGTGTTTCCAAAGACCCCTTTAAATGATACTTCAAACGCGATGTATGCACACAACTTTTAGTTTATTTAGAGTTCCATCAGTTTTTCTTTTTATAAATAGAAATGTCTTCCTACCAGGGTTACGGTGTTTTCATTATTATAGATCGTTTTAACGCATTGTGCATTTTGAATGAATCAAATTCGTTAAAGCATTAATGTTGCCAGTCCTAGTTGATATTGCTAAAGTGTTAATATTTTTAGTCTTGGGGACATTTACGCGACATCATTTTCAACTAAATACAGAAAACATTTTGTAGTTCATTTACATGTCAATAGCGTTTTGTGTGTCTGGAAACTTTTGAATATGGGTTTCAATGCGCAAGTTTTTGTTAAAACGATAGTATTATTGCGTAAACTACAAAAATGCTAATTAAAATGGTGACGTCATGCGCAGCGAAATACTGTTACATAGTGTTTATTTACAAAATGACAAGACAACTACTGGCCTGGTATGCATAAATCAGCGTTTATAGTCATTTTTGTTGATCTGTGTGAAAGTTGACCATTTTAACAACGTTGTCAACTGTATGCGAAACTTAAAAAAAAAAAAGTAAAAACTTTTCCATTTTGTGGCTGTGTAAACACCTTCAGACTTTCTATTCTTTGCATTGTCTGATATGTTGAATGTTTTAGATCATAAAAGCTCAGTAACACTTGAATGCACTAACAATGAAAAATACTTCTGAAGCATTTATTTATATTAGTTACTGTTAATTTCAACATTTATTAATTCATTATTAAAATTGAAAGTTGTATATTAATACTATTTAACTGACCTGAGCTAACATGAAATAAAGGAGAATTTTAAACAGCTAATAGATTTGCTCGTTGTTAGTTAATGCATTAACTCATACTAACTAATGGGAGCTTATTGTAAAGTGTTACTGAATGTTCCCTAAATTTGTTTAAGGCACAGTTCACCCAAAAATTTAAGCATTTGCTCAACTGACTGAATTTCTTTTGTGGGAAAAATAGATGTTTAGCAGAGTTTTCACATTATTCTAACCATCAATGCATATGAACAAAAAGGACAACCAGAACAATTAAAAACTTAACGAATTTAAGTCATATGATCTACTTGATAGCATTCAAAATGTTGAATGTTAAGACATTATGTTTTGTGTTCCACTGAAGGGTTTGGAGCGACACGAGGGCGAGTAAATGTTCCTCTGAAATGTACATTTCCTCTGAACTGTTTTCTAGAAGAAGAAAAAGAAACGGTACAGTTTGGGCCAGTTGGGTTTTAGCTGGTGTGTTCATGAATTCTCTATAGATTACAAACATGCTGAGAATTTGAGATTCGATACAGCTGCCAACATGTTGCTCCTTCCTCCTTCCCCAAAGAGACAATCTCAGCGAAATTGATTTACTGAGCAGCAGATGGAGAGAGAGTTTGTGTGTGTGTGTGTGTGTGTGTGTGTGTGTGTGTGTGTGTGTGTGTGTGTGTGTGTGTGTGTGTGTGTGTGTGTGTGTGTGTGTGTGTGTGTGTGTGTGTCCATCAGTCCTAACCCTCTTAGTGCCCTTAGGGACAGCACTTCTCATATGTTCCCAATAAACATTCCCAATGTCCATGTACATTAGCATCTGTGTGTGTTTGTGAGGGAAAGAAGAAGAAAGAAAGAAAGAAAGGGCTGAGCGATAGAATGACCAAAATCTTACATCAATAATTCATTTTATATAACAATGACACAAAGGAGGTTTTGTCATTAATACATTCATGAGTATTTTTTTGTTTACAACTATTCTACTATGTAGAAAAGTCAAACAATTGTCAAAATAATGGCCAGTAATATTGATATTTTGGTAAAAATTAATCAAATAAATAATCTATTAAACAACCATGTTAAATATTGCCACATAGCCAGTCTGCCACAGAGCCAGATCTGATCTTCAGATAATGTAGCAATATATTATGTCCCCCAAAAGTATATATATTATTATATCTATATCTTGTAATTGGAAGCACACTTTATATATATATATATCATCATATTTAATAATTTTGCTCAGCCCTAGTAGAAGAGACGATGAAATGTATTTATCTGTGTGATAGTTCAGCTTGACCAAGTGGACCATAAGGGAGTGTGTGTGTGTGTGTGTGCGTGTGTGCGCGTGCGTGTGTGTGTGTGTGCGTGCGTGCGTGCGTGTGTGCGTGTGTGTGTGTGTGTGTGTGTGTGTGTGTGTGTGCGTGTGTGCGTGTGTGTGTGTGTGTGTGTGTGTGTGTGCGTGTGTGTGTGTGTGTGTGTGTGTGTGTGTGTGTGTGTGTGTAAGTATGAGTGCATTATAAGAGTGTCCTTCCGGGAGTGAGATCAGACGATAGTTCATTCAGTGGGGAAATCAGAGCTGTACGGCTCTAGAGACTGAATCAGATCTGTATGACTGAAGAATTCCTTGCCTTTGATGGACATCACAGCATCTGATGCAGGATCAATGGGAAAAGCCCGTCTCTTTAAGCCATTACTGCATCCGCAGAGTTGATATCAGCTCTAATGTGTCTCTGTGGCTGGCTTTCCCTGCTTTGACTGATACTCAATCTGATTGCTGGATTGCTTTTAGCCCTTTTTCACCGGCAGTGTAGCGCTGCTGGAACCGGAGGCCAATTTCGCTCCATTTTGCATGTTTACAAAGCAAAAAATTCAAATAAAAAACTGGCCTAGAAATTGCTCTTTAAACCTGCTGGTCTTGAACCGAGAACCAATCATCACCGCTTGAAGGTTTCAGAACAACAAATCGCTCTGAAAAAAAAAAAAAGTAGATCGTTCCCATTATTTATAAAAAGTACACACTGGAAGTATAAAGTGTGCCTATTTTTGTTACACCACACAGCTACTTTGGCAACTTTATTTTCCCTGTTTTGAAATAAAATGGTTATATTTCAATTAATCATAAACTGAATATATCTAATAAACATAAATAATATATTAAATTATATGTATTATAAATATATTATAATTTATAATTGAATTAATTAATACAAATGTACCTATAAATGTAATTTGTAATACATTTGTATCTATGGAACATAAATATGTAATTAAATAAATGCATTTAAAATAATATATTAATGTAATGTAAATAAAACAATATGATTTTAATACATTAAATATATTAAGTATTACATAATATTGTATAATATATATATATATATATATATACTGTACACTCTCAGAAATAAAGGTCCAAAAGCTGTCACTGGGGCAGTACTTTTTCAAAATGTACACTTTTGTACCTATTAAGCTCAAATATGTACACTTTAAGTACTAATATGTACCTTTAAGGTACCAAAATGGACCTTTAGGTACAACCATGTACCTTTTGAAAAGGTACCGCCCCAGTGACAGCTTTTGGACCTGTATTTCTGAGAGTGTATCTTATGTTGAAAATAGTGCAATGAATTTTATTTGTTAAATATTTCATATTTTGTCTCTCATGTCTGTGGAAATGCAGGCCAGTTTTAATCGAGGTTCACAGATCCTGCATCCATCTCCGGTATCATTCCAGAGGAAAAGGGTTATTTCTCTCCGTCTCTCTCTCTGTTTTGAGGAGTATCAGCAGGGAATCTCAGAGGATGAATTAGAGCCACATTGTGCATCAGAAAGAACATGTTATTGTACAGAATGAGAAACGGGAAGAAAGAAAAAGACTGATGTTGGGATGTTGGGAAGCAGAACTGGCACTTGTTAGGCTTCTATTTGTACAAGTTCATTTTAAAGAGACAGTTCATCTAAAAAATGTAATTCTGTCATTATTTGCTCACCACGATGTTGTTCCAAAACCTGTATGCTGTTATTTTCTCAGTGGAACACAAATAGAGAAATGCTGAAAAAACTGGGTCTGAAATATTCATTATTGCATCATTTTTTCTAAACTTCAAAACTGCATCATCGACACACACACAGCAGTGCACATGTGCCACTGTCTGTCCTGTTCTGTGTTTCTGCAGGATCTGCCGTTACAGTCTTGCATGAGCGCGTCTGAGAAGCCTCAGCCTGCAAGACCCCAGATCATTGGCCAGTCCACACTCTAAACGCTGTTTCTCTCTCTGTCTGTCGTTTCCATCTTTACTTCATCTCCTTTCCTGTGCTCTCTTGTCTTATCGTCTCTCCGTTCATCCCTTCAATTTGTCTGTCTGTCCGCCTGTCTCTTCTTCTGGCTTTTTGTGGAAGGTGTGGCCTGAGCCAGTGACTCCGCCCTCCCGCGCAGCAGAGCTCAGCCTCCACCCGCTGCCCGCTGTCGCCACGCCCAGCTCCAGCCGTGACCTGTGACCCCGGCGGGTTTGAGGGCCCCTCCGAACAATGCCAGGATACTTTGTTTTGGGTGGAGGGTGCAGTGTGCTGGAAACACCAGGGTCTCATGCACATGGAAACCTGGAAATATCAGGAATTTTAAATTGACCTAGAAAAATCTATTTTGAATTTAAAAGCTTTAGAATAATTAATCAGCTTAAGAATGACTATTTGTGAATTTGTAAACACCATTTAAAACCTTGAGTCTGAGGCCACCAGTGAAAATCAGTGACTTTCTCCCGCATGACTTAAAAAGGAACAGAGATGCTGAGTCTGAAATCTCATAATGTCATTTTACATTTATTTGTTTAAAAATCCAAATACCTTCTTTTTATTTTCTGGTTTAAATTACATTTTGAATCCCAGATTTTCAACATGGTCTCAGACTTTTGGACCCAACATTTAGAGAGTTTTAAGAGAGGATGAAAAAGAAACAGGAGAGGGATTTAGAAGAGAGACGGGACTTCAGATGCAAGTGAAGGGGATTTTGAGATTGATGAATGTTGGTATATTACTTTACACACACACACACACACACACACACACACACACACACACACACACACACACACACACACACACACACACACACACACACACACACACACACACACACACACACACACAGAAACATTTGATCAATTTTCCTGCATTAAACACAAGATAACCTTTTCTCTTTCTCCTCTACAATCAAATGATTGATGTGAAGTGAACAAAAAAGAAACACACACACAGAAAATGTATTATGTGTACCTGCTACAGCTGATTGTGAAAAGCTCTGCGTATCTCAGTGTCCTTCACAAACACAGACTAATACGCTGTGTTCCTTCAGGAGTTCAGCGGTCTAACCTTGGAATAGTTCAATAGAACTCAATAGAAAAAGTGCAAAAGAAGTTTGATGGAATATTTGGAAACTCATTCTAATAATAACAACCCTACGATCGGCACCCAGTTATCATTAATATTCCCCTTTAAACAGATCAAAATTATTCCAACTACAAGATAAAATCAGTTTGGCACACCAGCAGTATTATTAACGATAACTAAAATTAAAACTGTAAAAATATTATTTTCTTGAAATAACTTAATGTTATTGCAATGACAAAATTTCTCATTTTTCATTTAGTTTGAGTCGAAGTACTAATATATAACTAAACGGAAGCAAAACTGAAAGTCATTTTTAAAATAAAAATGACCAAAAACACATCAAAACTACTCAAACTTGAACTAAAATTAAAATGAATATGGAAAATATCAAAATTGAATCTAATTCAAAATGTTACGAAAAACTATAATAGTATATCAATGACAGTAAAGGTATTCAGAGAGAGATGCGTGTAAAACACGGTAAATGTTAATCTCTGATAATCGTATACCTGCCAAATGCAAAGCAGAGCATATATTATTTTCAACATTTGGATGCAGTATGTAGATCAATGTTTTTAATTGACTACTGAACATCTGCAAGGCAAACCAGTTGTTATTTGCAACTCAACACCGGTATGATTGGACTTATCGAGTGAATGGATAGAGCGCAGCCGTTGACCCTCGACTCACTGGGAGCGCCTCATCTCTGGGCAGAAACTTCCCTTTCTTCATCTGGGGACTTGCACTGACAGGTAGAACGAGATGTGAAAGATTGCTTCTGGACGTCAGGATCCTAGCCAGCTGAACTTTCTCACATGTCAGAGGGGATGGGAATCTGTGGAAACTGGGATTTTAAAGCACTTTAGGGTGTGGTGTTCAATGGTTGTTTAGTATGAGGTTCAAGATAGCGTTTCCTGATCCGTATTGACGTGTTTAAACTGTCCTCTGCTCTCTGTCAAATGCAGCAAAGTGCCTTTTCTTGTCCCGGATCAAACTAGCAGACATTTGAAAATGCGAGGCGCCGGTGGAGGCCGTAGAGACACAACCTGTTGTTTGCTTTGTTTGTTGTTTAGCTTCTTCCCCTCGTCGTTTTTTGGTAAGGGTTTTTTGCTTCATTGTTAAAGGCAGGGTATGTCATTTTTCAAAAACGTTTTAGAAAACTGAGTACCTAAGGGCCGAGTACCTAAAACAAACTTGTAGCCAATCAGAAATAAGGGGCGTGTCTACTCATGATGTGGAGGAGAGAGCGTTCAGTGAACAGCCGAGTGACAGAAAGATAGAGATGGCGGATAAAAAACAAAAGAGGAACACATCTGCGGAACGATAAGGCAAGAAGTAGGACCCGTGTAAATATCGGATCAGCTTTCCAGCGCTGGAGAGAACTCAAGGCCTGCGATCGGACGCCGAGGTTGCTTTGTTTCTTCTCGATAGGTGAGTAACACCGTGTCTACACCGGACGCGCCGCAAGTCTGCCTACACTGGACGCGTGTATTTCAGCCGAGAATGTAGTTGTTCAAAACTCAAATCTGCGGTTTATTTATAAAAACAGGGCATGTGCTTCGGTGATTTCGGAGACGTGAGCTCCACGCGATCACCGGGCGCTCCGTGCTCATGTGTCCCAAAGAGAGGAGCATAACCTCGGCTAGTCCTGACATTTACCGCTGGCTCTGATGTCTCTAGTGGTTCAACATAAGATATATTTTGTTTTGGGTAAATCAAACAGGTAATCTGGTTATTATTCTATTAATATGTTTAAATGAAAAGAGGCAGTGGTGTTTGATATGTTTCGTCTGTAAATACAGTGGGGAAGGTTGCAGAAGCCGAGGCGAGTTGACTGATGTTATCAAGTACGCTGCTGTTTGCAAAATTACCAGACTTGCGTCGTCCGTCCGCGGGATTCACACTCCCGAGTCTAACTCGTGAAGTCTACCGAAGATGCAAGGCCGAAATTTGCGTACTTGGTATTGAGAAACGCGCAGATCTAATGCTACGACACCACAATATTTGCCTAATCTTCTCGGTACTTAGACCACGATGGAAACGCAGACAGCAACAGGTCCGGGGGAAAAAAATGTCCAGGTAATTTCGGTGGAAAAGCGGCTAATCGTTGACTGGGTTGCGTAGGCTACGTATGTGTGGGGGCGGATCTATCACAATAGGGGCGTGTTTGTTTTGGTGATTTCAAATATCAACATTGGCTTCCAGAAACTGCTTACCCTGCCTTTAAGTGTAATGTATGTATTCATATGGTTTATATTTAAGAGCACTTTTTGACAATGTCACTATGTAATGATATTGTAAAGTTGCTGCCAGTGTAATGTAATCCCACCAACAAACATTATCATTGCCTTTCTTAAGTCATTTCTATTGATGTTTGATGTACAAATGGTCTCATTCGCAGAAAACAAAAAAGAAAAAAAGCGGTCTGGGATGGATGAGCCCATCTAGTGCTCGCTGCCATCCTTTCTTACCATTGGTGGATGTTTCTAGAAACGGCTTCAATGCCTTTGCTACAAATATCTTCCTTGTGCGACAGCGTTTAAGTCTTCTCTGTGTATTTAGCTGTTCATAAAAGCTATAAAGAATGTGCATTGCTTTGTTAATGCTAAATGTGCCTCTGATGTAATCTTTGATGACACTCATAATTCAGCAGGCGTATTTTAGTATTTTAGGCCTGTTCATGTCTGCCAGCAAGCTTTCCGATCAATACTTCAGCTTCTTCAATATTAAACCCAAAGACTTGTTTGATTCTAGACTTGTTAGGCACGTGTCGGCGATGCCTTCAAACTGTGAATGACGCATTAATGAATGACTCTGTCCTGAAGAAATGCTGAGCAAATGTCATGTTCTGCAATGTTGTTGGTCTTAATATTACTTTTTTAATGATTGCTCACTTTTTATTAATCATTTGTTTCACGATCCTTATTAGGAACCTGTGACATCTGTGTGAGAAAATGTTTAGAAAAAAGTTTTAATTGCAGAAAACTCGACGGCGATATATAAAAAATAGACCCTTTAGAACATATTTTGCACTCTTAAATGTTAAAACATAATATCAGAAATCTATATTGATGGCATATTGCTTATATTAGGAGTGCACTTGAGTAGCTGATGCCATTATTACTTATGAAACCAGTCACTTGACCTCAATCAAATATTGAAGTTGTACATATACTATGTTTTGTCTAAATAAAACCGTGTATTCATTAGCCATTTGCTCTTGGTTTTTCTCTTCATGTCAGTGTTTTCAGGCCTCTGAAATCTGAGTTGCATTCAGGTGACGTACAACGAGACTTTTGAGTTTTTTCGGCTACTCAAGTATTTTCACAAAATACATTTTAAATTAGCAATAACCAGACCAGACTTGAATGGCACTACCTTTAAGGAGGGCTGTAGTATCTGAGTTAGTCTGTTAGTATTTTACATTCATCTCAATGACAGTTGCTTGGCTTGCGCAGGACCACCTCGAAACACACTATTTAAAATCTTCCATATTGCCCAAGACGGCATAACCTAAATATCATGTGACTAATCAATCTACAGTCCTAAACCTTCACGAGTGAAAGTACATCTGCATCTGCTGCAGGAGAAAACCAAAAGTCAATCTTATGATCAGTCTTTGGATATTTGCTGGTTATTATTGGGTTCACACTTGATGAAGAACGTGGTTCTCACCAGTTTTAATTATTAGCTGCTAAGACATGAACATATTCAATAAATGACTGTTTAAAATAATGAATTTACATGAAGATGTAACACTGTAATTTTGCGTTACCGTCTCAAACGTGGTCTCAAAATATCTTTTCATAAACAATAAAAAGTTAAATGTCTATGTTGGCTCTTCTTAATTAACACCATCTCTAGAGAAATGTAACAAAACATATGTTTTGCACTCTGATTTGATTTGTCCTAAAGGGTTATGTTTTGCTTAAATAAAACACAGTTTAGTGTGTAATGATAGTTATCCTGATTTTATGACTGAAGCTCTGAAAATGTCATTTAAATGGGTAGCAGCTATTCACTCTCAAAGAGGTATGCTATTTATAGTGTATAATGGTGGAACATGCTTAATATAGCAGACAATAAACATACTGTTCACACTTAATACAAATACTGATGAAAATTAATGTTTAAAGGTTTAAAGTTTTTCATGATAACAGAGGTCCAGGGGATATGTAACCAGCATATACGTTTCAAAACAGTCAGTTCACACTAAAGTGCACACAGCCTGCATAAAGTAGCTGTGCCTTTTCACGAGCCCTTGTGACTTCAGTAAAAATGTGACGTCTGAACGACTCCGTCACCATCCTGAGCACCGCCCACCGTCCCATCTATCCTCCAGCCACAATTAATCACCACAATATACTGTATATACAATTACAAATGATTATACATCGTCAGATTATTGTTTCACACACATGCACACTGACATTATTTCATACACAGCCTAGTCGTGAGATGCAAGAACTCTTCAGACACGCCATAACAACATAAGACAATACTATATTGAGCCTTTTCTGATAAGAAGTGTGCGATGCAAACACGATCATGCTTGACGATCGTTTCTGTCCATTTTATCTCGTTTAATCACAGCTGTCCTCGGTTTTTTGTCTGGCAGTGGCAGCAGGTATGTGATCAAATTTCTAATTTGAGGCTGTATCACGTCGATTCTGGCACCCAACATCACAACAAGATGATATTTTAAGCTCCTTATGTAGTCGAATCTGTGCTGGTTTGAATTGGCAGTTCTCCCTTTGTTTTTCTTCCAGCTTAGCGCGGTGATGTAATCGTGACAGTCCTATTACCAGGAGCAACATCACATCAAAAGGACCAATTAAAACAGTTCAGTATTTTAAATAAAGCTGTCTCCTGGTCTTGTTTGTGTTATTGGTTGAGTCCTTGTCTTTTGGTTTAGATCGTGTCTCATCCTCAGTCTTCAGTTTCTCATCTTTTCTCATCAACCTGTGATTTCATTACACTCTCTCCCTCCTGTCTCTGTTTTTTCTGTTTCCTAAATCAATTCCCGCTTTACATTTCCTCGTTCCGCATTCAGCCGCCTGGGGAGGATAAAAAGACTCTTTGTGTCTTCGTTTTCAATCCACTTTCACATTGTCATCTCAGGCTTTCGCTGTTGTACCATATCTCAAGTGCCTTCAGATGAACTCTCTCTGCAACAGTATACACATATCTGAAAAGTCATTTTGTGTCAAATGGCAGAGGCTGCAAATGCATAGACTTCAAATCATGAATGCAGAAGAAGTAAACAAAGATGCAAAGTAATAAAGCATCCTTCTTATCAGACAGGATTAACATTTTCCAGCTTGACGGCAACAAATCTTTGGTTTAGATCCGACAGGCAATAACACAGGAAAGCAAGCCCCCAAAAACTAATAAACTAGATACGATTTAGGGCATGGTATTGGAAAAAGACAAATGGTATGGCATCATGACAAACAGGATTAAGAGCCTAGTGTATCTCAGAAACAGCTAATAATATAGGCAGCATATAGTGTCCTAAAAATATATTTTAAAGTGACACTTAAGTGTTTTATAGCCTGGTATCAGTTTTCCATTAAGAACAGTTTATTCTGTATTTCTTCAGAAAACCATCTGTATTATTTGATTTAAAGAACACACACTGATCTGAATAATCTATAATGAGACGTCAAACCCTTTTCTAATCTTAAAATGACTAACAGCTTAAACAAGAAGCAAAGAATGTAATCACATACTCAGTGTCTGTGGTGCAAGAATAATACTGAATACTGAGTAACTCTTGTTAAGACCGCATAGATGTGATGCAGTGACATTAAAAAACAGTTTGAAGGAACAACACCTCAACACTTGGTACTAAAAACACCAATTAATCGCTATTTTAAGCACAAACACTAGAAAATAAACCTGCCAAAACCTGGCAACAGCTAAAGTTGACAACAGCATCGGCAATGACAACAGTAGAAACAAAACAGAAGCACACAAATCATAATTTCCTTCACTTTATGCCTTTTTAATGTCATTTTACTTAAATCTTACAAGGTTTTTTGTACAAGGCTAGTGTAAAAAAAAACTCATTTATATACAGAGCTGAATAAAATGTAAAAATACTAAAAATTAAGAATCACAATAGATAGCTACGACTGATATAAAGGCTTCAAATGATTTCCACATTTGTCTGGCAGTAACTTTGAGACATTCTCCAAACACTTAGGTCTTGAGCAATATCTGGACATGTCATTGTTGCTCTGAGGAGGATTATTCATTGGTGTCGGTGCAACTTCTGGCACAAATAAGAGGACTGCAACACCCCAGAGAACCTAGAGGTCATGAGATCTGAGGTAATGCATTAATGTTGATGGGATGTTCGTTGTACCCGTGCACGTAGGTCAGAAATCCCTGTGTAGACGTGATTTACAACCATGAGATCGTTCTGCTAGATTTTTTTGGCTCGACCGCTTTGACCACAAATTTCAGGGGATGCTCCAACGAGTAAGGATTCCCACTGTTTGAGATAAGCCAGCGAAAGCTGACTGATATGCAGAATTTTTTGAATAAATGAAGGCCGTTCTCACCAATGCTCCTGTTCTAATGAGTCCCTGCTCTACTCTACCAACAGCACAGACCGATAACGCCTCGTCTGCTTCTGTCCCAACTGCTTTTGATGAATGTCCTCCTGCATGGGAAACTACTGCCAGCTGAACAAATGACCCTTGATACACCTGAAACGAGATCTTTTTTTTTTACACCTTTCACTTTGTGGCTGTTGTGAAAGTCAAGGCAGCAGAATCCAGACTCACTGGAACCGACATGGGGAATTTGAGAATTTATGAAGCTGCCAAACTGGAAACCCAACAAGAGCAACCTTGGAAACCTCATTAAAAAGCTAGCGCTCATCCTTTCTGATGCAGAGTTTCCTGTCTGCTAGAGCCTGAAGATGCACACTGCCGACAGACTCTTTCTGCCAATGCATCGTTTGATGCTGGAGGATCATTACTGCTGGATGGGTTGAAGTTTCAGTGATCACTGAGGTGAAGATTCGTTGAATAGGAACACCTTAAAATCTATACTCAATAGCTGCAAATCCTTAAATGTGCAAAAACTCACTTTGGAAAATCTGTTTTTTTATTACATTAACACTGTACAGTTTGTCTCTCTCAGTAGCAAAAACTAAATTTGCAATGGTAACAATATTATTTTAAACAATTGGGACTCAAACTTTCACAAGACGCTGTTTGCTTAATCAATGCTAACCCAAACAGACACACACATTCACACTTGGCCCCAGGAGAGTCTGTGTTTCTATAAAACTAATATTCAGCTAAAAATATGCCTCATTGCCAACAGAAACTTGGAAAACATGGAGACACGGGCGGCTGCATTTGATTTTGGATGGGTTTTTTCCATGTAGGAGTGTAGAGCTGGATAAAACTGAACTGGGCCATATCTCAGAACACCAAATCATTATACGTAATTGCAAAGTGTTATTATGGGTTTTGTAAATTATATGCAAATCACTGAAAGCTACAGAACTGGAAAAATGTGCCTCTTTTAGGGTGCTTCTGTTTTCTAACAAAATGTGTTTTTCATTGTCTACGTGTCAATGTGTACCCTAAACAAGCTATAACAATTTACATGAACATAAAAATAAACATAATTTATACAGAAATCAAAAATAAATATATAAATAAATCACCCTGACGATGATGAAAGCAGCCATTCAGCAAAGACCCCAAACTGTGTGACCTTTTCAGGGCACCGCGGGAGGTCGGCTCCCTTTTCCTACGATCCAGGACCAGCATCCAAATCCGAGACCTGATTTAAAACACCATTAGAAAAAACTTCACCTGATCTGAAACCAAACAGGACGGTATAGTCTCGTTTAAAACAGCGCTTCAGGGCACCTTGTCAGTGTGAATTATGGGACGGTCGGCGGAAGTGGCCAACCCGAGCCGCGGGAGATTCATTGTACGCTCCTCAGACCAGACACGTAAACATCCAGAAAGAAAGCAGCATATATGTTATCTGTGTGGGTGTCTGCACCTGTCTCACACTGTGATCTTTACTAATTATCTGATATTTTAAAAGATGCAAGCTAGAGGAAAATTCACGTCCCTCCCGAGTCGCCCGCCCACAGATGCTAAATTGATTGTAATTATATTAGGCGGAAAGAATGAGTGGGATGTGGCGAGAGACAATGTAATTGTCGCTCCACTATTTGACAATCCCTCCATGATGACTTTAAACATACCAACTTTGTGGTCTGCATCCTGCATATAGTTGAGCGTGCAAGTCTTTAAAATAAACGTATTTTTCTTTGACCGTTAAGCATGCGCAGTACAACAGCACTGTCCTGTCCGTGAGACGGAGCCTAGTGAGGGAAGGGCCGCTACAGGGCTCCGGGGAATCAGGGGGCCCATCTGAGACTAGCTAAACATATTTACAGCGTTGAGCAATGTGGCCAATCACAGGCATATCTGTGACCAGAAGTGTTTATGTTAGAATCCACTCACCGCTCAAAACGCTGGCTAAAAAGCTTGCAAATCCTCTCATTATAACACAGTGTAGATATGATGTAAATAACAGATTCATTGTGCAGTGTAGGGAGCTTATTAACTGAATGTCGTGAGATCGCAACGATCTGAAGCGAGTGATTGTTTTTAGTGATTATATGAGGGGGCGATCTTTGCATGCATTCTAGGCTGTATGTTACTGTCTGACTCAGAACAGAGATTTTCACCTCGGTAAAGAAGGTATTGTGATTCAGGTCACAATTCTTAATGTTTCAAAATCACTCATTTGTGTGCTTTTCCTGTGTGAACTCGTATAAATGCACAAATTCTATGACTGGAGATTTTCAGCTTAATAATCGATTATATTGTCAATTGATTTCTCGACAATCCCTACAATATGCCTTCAGAACACTTGGAATATGGAACGAGTTGCATGGGATGATTTTTTGTTTGTAAAAATGACTGAAGAAGGTTACAATTTATTAAATGCACATGCAAAAAAAAAAGTTTAAAACAAAACAACATTTGTGATCCGAAAAAAGAATAATAAAGGTGGTCTAATATGGCTTTAGAACAGCATCAGGTTGACTAATTATCTACTGGTTGTTAAGGGATAAATAAACTATGAGAGCAAGCGAGCACAATTAGGGTTAGGTGTAAAGAGTATATAGTTCTTGTGTTGGGGCCCCATACCTGGAATTTGCTTACATTTACATTTATGCATTTAGCAGACGCTTTTATCCGAAGCGACTTACAATTGCATTCAGACCAGAGGTGGAAAGAGTACAAAAATATTCTACTCAAGTAAAAGTACCATTACATTACTGAAATTTTACTTAAGTACAAGTAAAAGTACCAGTCTAAAAATATACTCAAGTAAAAGTAAAAAGTAGCTCATTTAAAATTTACTCTGAGTAAAAATTACTTAGTTACATTTTAACAATGGGAGGAAAAAATGAGATCGACCAAAGGTGTCAAACTCAGTACCTGGAGGGCCACAGCCCTACACAGTGTAGATATTACCCTAATTAAACACATCTGATACAGCTAAACTAATCATTTAGGCTTATTTGAAAACTACATGGTGTGTGTGTTGGAGCAGGGTTGGAACTAAACTCTTTAGGGCTGTGGCCCTCCAGGAACTGAGTTTGACACACCTGGGATATGGGCCTATAAATCTCAAACTAGGTGTTTTTAATTATAGGAATCAGTTAATTAGAATTATAAGACATTTGGGCTGTTACCAGGCAAATTAAATCAGTATCAACAAAATTAATCTGTGCAATGCAGAGGAAACGCAGAAGCTTCATCTGAAGTGGCATAGATGTATTACACACTGACATGAATGCATTTAGCCTGCAGTTACAAATACAGAAATAATGTTTTGATAAATAAGACATAAATGTGACCCTGAACCACAAAACCATAAGGGTCCATTTTCCTAAATTACGATTTATACATCATCTGAAAGCTGAATAAATCATATTTCCATTGATGTATGGTTTGTTATGATCGGACAATATTTGAAAATCTGGAATCTGAGGAGCAAAAAATCCAAATATTGAGAAAATCTCCTTTAAAGTTGTTCAAATTAAGCTCTTAGTTTTGATATATTTACAGTAGGATATTTACAGAATATATTAATGGAACATGATCTTTACTGAATATGCTAATGATTTTGGCATAAAAGAAAAATGTATAATTTTAACCCATACAATGTATTGTTGGATATTGCTACAAATATACCCCAGCGACTTAAGACTGGTTTTGTGGTCCAGGGTCACAAATGTTAAATAGTCATTAGAAATAAAAAAATAATAATAATCAAAAGATACTTTAAATGTTAAATTAGAACCACCAGTAGGTGTCAGCAAGTCACTGATAAGAGAGTCATTGTGATTGAACGGAATCATTTAAACGGTTAATTCATTCAGGAATGAAACACGTCATTGCTCAGAGTCAGAGACGCAAAACTGTGTATGGAATTATTTTTGTTGTCGAAATATAGCAAAAACAGGCAATATGGTGTCTAAAACGTAAGTCTCTTAATTAACTTCTTGTTTTTTGAACTGTTGTAAAAAGAAAAACTACAGGTCTATGTAATCATGGTGATTTTTGGAGAAAAACGGCATTCTTCATGTGATGTTGACTTACTATATTAAATTATATAAATATATACATTTTCTGCTTCTATATCTTCAATTTTGTGATCATTCTAAACGCATTTTAACAGACTGAATCACGCAGTGAAAGAAAGCACTCCCGTTAAAACAACAATTATTATATTATCTCAGATGATATTGCACACCCTGCACCACTGTCTTTTTGGCTCATTTGTGCAAAACCTTTTGTTAAAAGCTTCGTTTTAACCACCAATGCAATGATGTAAGTATTTACGTTACGTTACCTCTACATGTTTGCGAAGGATTGATGTCGAGATGTTATAAGCTGCTAGTTCGGTCTCCCGAGGCAAACACAGCTTACACTGCATAATAGAGCATGAATATATGGCGAGGGGTTCACTTCATTTCCTTCGAATTCAACTTCAGCAGAATATGACGGGTTTGGTTTTCAGCTGGGTCTGCACCATTAGGGGCCGTTCACATATCGCGCCTAAAACGCATGGAAAACGCTAGGCGCTGCTTTCTCCTTTTTCCAAAGCGCTCGGGCGGTTGCGCTCGGGCGTTTGTCGTTGCTAAGCAACCATCAGCTGCGCCTCTCGTTACAAGAAGGAAATTTCGTCACATGACCTGCGGCGTGCGCTTGCGGCATTCTGAAAAGTTGAGATGTTTTTATCTCGATGCGGCGCGGACGCGCCTGGAAAAAACGAGCGCGTCGCACCGCGACTGCGTCGCTTCCATTATGAGCGCGCATACCGCGCGTCTACATTTGAAATAACGAACTTAAGCGCGCAAAAGACGCGATATGTGAGCGGCCCCTTAAAACGCCTGTCTTGTCCGTCTGCATCGTTCTTGTTATTTTTAGCGCCAGTTTCTTCTTCTGCCCATTATTTGCTGCAGTTTTTCCACGGAGCGATTTTTTTTTACTCAGTAACGAATGTGTTTTAAAATGTAGCGAAGTACAATACTTCCCACAAAATATACTTAAGTAAAAGTAAAATTACAGATAAAAAAAATTACTTAAAAAAGTACAAGTACACAAAAAAGCTACTCAATTACAGTAACGCGAGTAAATGTAATTCGTTACTTTCCACCTCTGATTCAGACTATACATTTTTGTCAGTATATGTGTTCCCTGGGAATCGAACCCACAACCTTTTGCGCTGCTGACGCAATGCTCTACCACTGAGCCACACAGGAACACTTGCTTAAGGCCCCCAAATCATTAAGTCAACCCCTGCTGACAATATTAACATGACCAGCTTTCTAAAACATGAGAACAGCACAAACACTGTTCCTAGAAAGGCGAATGACCTTGTGTTGTGTTCTTCTTTGCTTGTCATTTTGACGTATCTCTTCAGTGCACACACCCCTCATCTCCTTCACTTGACCTGCGATTCTTTCTCACGCAGGGCCAGCGCGACTCTGGTATCACATCGAGCCAAAGTAGGAAACAGAACAAACAGTTCTGAGCATTTCATCTTTTGCTGTTTGGTGTTCTTGAACAGAATGATAATTAGAGTTCAACGCGTTCACAAGACTAAACAAATACATAAATAAATGTGTTTTCAGCTCTTCAGTCATATTACAGATCATTCAAGGATTAGTTTTCATTTTTCTTTCATTAGTAAAACATAAAAGTAGATGTTAGGACGAATATTTGATGAATGTCACAGTGTATGGCCTCAGTATTGTATTGCTATAGACATTGCACGATACAGATGGATTAGTTATAAGTCGGTGGTTTTGTATTTTTTGGAGCCTGGCTGTATAAATTAGTGCCCAAGAACATGTATGGTGACAAAAATACATTCCCTTCAAGTCTGAAATGGCTTGATGATGTGCAGAGGCCATACACAGACAATTTTAATTAATTATTGACCTGATTTAAATCAACATTGAATTGACTCGAGCTAAATAATGACACTATTGTTATTTTACAGCTGCTTTGCAAAATCTCAATTGTCACCATAATTGAGTTTCCATAATTGGTTCTGCTCTTGTTTATCATTGTGAAGATGTTTTGAAACAATCTGTAGCCTAATGTGTAAAGGACTATAGAAATAAAAACGATTGACTGATAAATCACATGACAGTCCCTTGTATTCTCCCATGTCTTTCTATAGAGGTTACAGTTTATTTACATTGATTTATTTTGAAAAGTGTAAGGTTTTGTTTTTCTAGAAAGCATGCATTGATTCATTTCAAAATAGCCTATGAACAAAGGAGATGCAATTAAGACCTTTCCTCATCCTTCAGGCTCCCACCATGTTCCCCTTCATTTCTGTCTCTCCACTTCTCATCGATAAAGACATTACAGCATTTGGATTGGATTTACTGAGGTAGATTAGAAGCAGACACAGCACGAGCCCATCCTGAATGCTTGGATTTCTGGGTAATGGATGGAAATTAGCCATGCTTTGGGTTAAACAAACATTTGAATGCAAAACATACACTCACGCAAGCGACTGCAGATGTGCACTTTATCTGTGCCCATGTGTTGTTTCTTGCACAGTATTACCTATTTAATTTAATTAATCACTTTATTTCTTCATTCGCCTTATTCCATGTCTTCCAACGATATACTTTAGATTAGTCTGAGGAATGGATTTAAACTTAAATTAATATTGATGATTTTGCTTTAAACCGAGAATCAGATCAGTCCAGTTTCTTGGAAATTAAAACCTATAGGTCATATGGGATATTTTTTACACTACTTCCCTGGTGTTTTGGTTATTTGGATGCTTGGATACACCTGTGTTATATTGAGTATAGAGTGGTAAAATATTCAGGTTCAGAAATGTGTCTAAATGCATGAACTAATCCTTTAATGCATGTTTCTTGAACTTAGGTTGACCCTGGGGTTATTTTTCATTTTCTCTTGCATCAATAAGCCAAAAGTGACGTAGGTATTATATAATAAAAATAGTTCTTACTTTAACACAACTGTTCTGTCTTTGATAAAGGTCTGTGTGCTACTTCATTAAAACTCAATTATTGCTTAAACACACTCCTCGTAACGGAAACACAAGCGCGAACACACTTAAGGTGAAAGCTGAGTGGGGTGTACTTACATTTCTGAAAGAAGCATTACAAAGCCCATGTTTCTACACCACTCACATTCTGTTCACTGACAGCAGATGAATAGATGATGCATGAATAAAGGCGGACAGAGAAAGGAGAATAGACATTCCCTGAACATCAAGTTTGCCTGTGAGAGAGAAACTTACCGTGACAGGGTGACGATGATGAAAATCACTGTAATAGCAGCAGAGGTTTAGAGCAAGCGTATACTATGCTTAAACAGTTGTAATTTAGCTATTCATTAACATTTTCCTCCCTCTTTCTGACCCTTAAAATGAAAGCGTTGTTTCTTCTAAAAATAAGAAATCTCTCATCATTCACTCATGTGATAGAGTGATGTCTAAATTATAGTTGCTTGTATTCAATTAAAAAATGACACTGTTCCTTTGAAGCCAGGAATGAATGATAACGACGGTGTTTGGAAAGGTTTAATCTTGTGTTTGTACTTGTGTTCAATAGAGTGCATTAGTGCCTCTATCCACTTTATCAGCGGTGCTGGTTTCAGGAGGATTTTATTTCTATTCATTTTTGCCATTGGGGTTTTTAAAAATCTTAATTTAAGCCTTGAACCAGCTACAAGGTGAATAACAACATTACAAACGTTTATTTGAGCCAAAATTTTTGAAAATACATAGTATTGAAAATATTTTAATAGCTTTAATGAGGGAAAGAACTACAATCCCATGAACCATTGCGAAAGACTTATTCAAATAAAAATTATCAACATAAAACTATTTAAAGCTGTTGATTGTGTATATATAGAATAGTATATTACAATATACAAAATATGCATGTATTTACTTTAAAATGTAAGAGTTTTGAGAGCATTCTCTCTGATTGGTGGAGTTTTCTGTATAGCATCATGGGTAATGTATTTTTTGTTAAATACAATTATTTACAACATACGTTGAAATGATGCAAACTGATGGCTTTATTAAAAGCATATACCATAGATTACCAACCTCTGAGCCCACATGGTCTGTCTGTCGCAGTGTTTCAAGCATCATGGGATACATTTATGCAAATTCAATTTTACAAAATTCAAACTTAAGCATTCGAATGTAAATACACCAGCCTTAATAATGCAAAAAGCTTAGTGCAAATTACTGTAACAAAAACGAGAAGAGGCACAACTATAATCAAACAAACATCACTGTAATTGCATGTGAAGCATCACAGAGGGACTTTCATTGTTTCTCACCTTAAATTATAAGGTGTTAAGACTCAATGAGCTAAAGGAAGGCGTTAATGTCTCTGAGCGACTGCAGTTAAGTCAATCTCTTTTCATTTCAATCATGCGCTGGATGATAATGGGTCTCATTGCACATTAAATGATGATTTTATTGTGTGTGACACACTCTGGGTGGGATATGTGTGATTGAGACCCTCTCCTTTAGCAGATGAAGTGTTACCGATTAAGATGTTGTGCACAAATGTGCAAAAATAGTCTTCAGTATGCTTGACTGTACAGAGGCCTGAAGGGACAGCAATCCGGTCTAAATGGTAAATTCCACTAATTGTAGAATAACAGAGAAACTAGAAAGAAGGTGATTATTAATGCATGTACACTACACATGTGCACTATTACAATCAGGAGTGCAAAAAAGGCCTATATTTAAGATAAACGTATCTGATATGCAAATTCTGTCCATTGCACAGTTTTAGCTACCCCATCTCATGAATGTGCGTTTACATAGTACGCCAAATAAAAATGAAAACTCGTGGTATTGATATGCAAAACTGGACTTTGGCGTGTATATGCTACGTGATGCGTAGGATTAGGGTTGTGGGGTAGATGCATATTATATGCACGCCAAAACTGCGTATTATATGCACGCCAAACATGTTCATATCATTGTATGCCAGAGTTTATTTTTGCATATCAATACCACGAGTTGTTGTTTTTATTTGCCTATTTTTTTAAGCACTTTCATGAGACCGGGCTGGTTTTAACATAAAATAAAAAACTTAATGTGATGCATATTGTCAGATGAACATGAAACAGGTACTCAAGAAGTTAACAGACTAGTTTGTATTGTAGTTAGTAACTGTTTGCATGTATCTGATTTTATTTAAATAATCATGTTTTTAGAATCAGCATAAATCTGTGAAAACTGAATTTAATCAGTAAGAATATGGTTAAAATATTTTTAGCTTTGTTTAGCCAAGCAATATTCAATTAAATAAAAACTCAAATAGTTTTTGATGATAAATAAACCTGGTTATTGTGTGTTTAAAACACTTTTAGCTTTCGTTATTCTACATAAATACGTGTATCAAGTTCATTGAAGTATGATTGACAAAATTGCATTATGTTTATCACATGTACCTGTTAAAGTGATGATATCCAAATGAATTAAACTTTTATATTCAATTTAAATACATTTTAAATGTAATGTTTTTTGTATGTCAGTGTCATTCTGATAAAGATCCCATAGGAATAACTAACAATATAAATTAAAATACTTTAGTTAAAAAAATAAAATATGTTTTCATGATGGAATAAAAAACAAAAGCTTAATTTTTATTTATTTAAGTTTGTTTTTCATCTGAATATTTAACATTTTGCATGTCGTCACTATTACCATTAATCACATTTCCTTTAGGTAATTAAAATGCCAATATATTAATATAGTGTTTTATGCTTCAGTTTTCTTTCAGTTTCTGATGCATTGCATGCTTTTGCATTTTATCTGAATTATGCACAAAGACACTTTCTATATACTTATCTCTTTTTCTAATTCTAAAATAAAGTACCTGATATTATTATATGCATATATCTCAATAGTTCAACCTTGTTGTAGTGATGCATGTTTGATGTCCTGTCACTTTGGGTCTGAGGTAGAAAAGTATTATTTCTTGCATATTTAGTCATAACCTTTTCCCGAGAAGTGATTGAGACACAAATCAGCACAGCATTAGCATTTCTGTAATTTTACCCAAGCTTTGTTTTGTTTTTGTGGTGTTCGTGCTTCAGGGTAAAGTTTGGGCGGCTGCTGTGAAGTCTGTTTTTAGTATGTATTTACTGAATTTATCAGAGTCTTTATTGTGGTGTGGTTTGTTTAGCCGGCAGGGGTGTGATGATGAGAGATCCCCCCCACCGTTTCTCAAATGTCAAACCTTTTAAGCTTGTGTCTTTGGGAACACCTGGCACTCTTCCAACCAAGTAAAGTTTCTCAATTAGTGTTTTTTTCTGAAGGAATTTGGTGTAGGAGCTGCATCTGTCCCTTTAAAGCAGACTCAATGTTATTTTATAGCATGGAAATAAACTAATAACCAACCAAGCCCCAAAGTGGGTGCAAAGACATGAACACAAACACAAAATGAAATTCTGGATATTGCATTTCATTCTGGAGGCACTGGAAACTTATTTCCTTGTGTGAAATATTAACTAAGGTTGAAATGCTTTATGAAAAAAAGACAAAAAAGGTCATTTAAAATATATGAAATTCACTGGTTTATAAATTGGATTCTGCTCTCATCTGAAACTTGTGCAATAGGGGCATAGATGCAAAATTGGCTCCTAGAAACAATCCTAAATTAATAACCTTCAATTTTGTACTCCTCAGTCGACTGCCTTTCAATTGATTCCTCAGGGTTTAAAGGGTTTTCAGGTCTAGGCCTCGTTCTCATTACGGCCCAGAATCTCTGTGGAGTGACCCGGGAGTGAGCGGTCAGCTTCAGGCCGTCCACGGGCCACTTGAAAACCACCGAGGAAATTGGAGGGTCGTGAAGATCGCTTGGGGCTTGTGAGGAATGAAGTGGATTGAAGGTATTGTGTGGAAAATGATTGAAGTCTATCTCAATAGAGGATGTCAAACCGGAGGATTTCTGTTTCTGGGAGTATCTGATCTGTGTCGCACAGGGATGATAAACTCTGTCTTTTGCTTTCAGTTCTTCACACACACAAACATTACATAATCTGGTTTTGTTAAAAAAGTGGTAATATCCAAGATTAAAAAAAATAACAACTTGAGCTCGAGGTTTGTTTTGACATTATTTTTAGTGACAGTAAATCAAAGATAGTAGCGTACTGTTAAATATAAACTATGGTGATGGTTTCCAGTCTTCACTGTGGCTTTTTAAACATCCCAAAAAACTGCAGAACACGTCCTTCGTCTGGACCAAACAGCATCATAATGAGCGCAGTACCGTTTGAGGATCTTAACACGGTCGTCATGGAAACATCACACTGTTGCCTTTTTATAGTGACAATATTCATGGAGCTGACCAACGGTTGTACACATCTGCAATACTATGGCAGGTCAGATCATTGTTTTAGAAGTATTACATTAACGTCCCATTCAGAAGTGTGGGCTTGTTAAGATGTTTTTTTGCTCTTCTGCCCACCAAGCCAGCATTTATTTGATCAAAACAGGAATATTCTGAAATATTATAATAAAAAATTAAAATGACTGTTTTCTATTTAAATATATTGCAAAAAAAATTATAATAATACTATAATACAAAGCTTGATTTTCAGCATCATTACTCCAAATCCTTGTTTAATGCATTTTTGCAGTTTTGCTTTTTCAAAAATCTTAATAACTCACAAACTACTGAATATTAGTGCAGGTGGGTGCAAAGAGAGATCTGCAAGGTGAACGAAAACTGATTTGATTTAGATCAAAGAGCTAGATATGATTTTTTAAATAAATAAATAAAATAATCTAGATTAAATCAAATAGTGCCAGGATTGCATTGAGAATGCATTCGTGACTCAAGATTAAACTCATCTAACCTTGAGAAGATACAAACTTAAAGACCCAAATAACTTCTTGTTTCTTTGCCAATAGTTTTATATTTATGTCACAGGCTTGAATCATGATTTGCCATAAGCAAGCCTTTTATGTATGCTTTAAAAGGTATATTTGTATTCTATAAAGCATTTTTTTGGACACAAACATTCTTACTGCAGGAAGATGAAGATTTCAAATGCATAAACGTTTATTTTGTCAGTCTTTAGGAGTACATTAGCATATAAATGCTGTCAAAGCTGATATACACTAACAAAAGGTCCAATTTTGGGTTCATGGTGTTTTCAAGTGTGCAAAAACGTAAGTGTTGAGTCTCCTGTGATTGAAAAACGGCTTCACCGTTGAGTGGTAAAGATGTTTCCACCTTCAGATGGAGACGCTTCGTCTGTCTGGATGTTCGAGGAGCACTCAGCGAAGTACTTGGACGGAAGGACAGAGCGACAGTCCTTCACCGGCAGCATTGCCAACCTGAAGCACATCAATATACATGTACTATATCTCAGAGCTGGAGGTCAATCACAGGAACAATCACTGAGTTCATACTCACATCTCAGCGAGGAACCTCTTCTTGGGACTCAAGCCACTGCTGGAAACAAGATATTTGAGATGAATCTGTATGTGCTTTTGAACACATGTTATGAGTCAACTTACAACTTATGGCTGCTTCCCGCCAAAATCTCCAAGCAAGCGATGTCATCAGTGATGTCATCATCAACGAGAGCTTTAAGACAAAATAAAGGCATGAATGCATAAAAAATAGCTTGAATATATGACGCAGTGTTTGTCCTCCACTCACCGCTGCACTTAAGACCACAAAGGTCCAGCGATCCGCTCGATCCGGGATCACAAGCCACGCGGTCGCTCAGCTGGAAGATTCCCAACAGGTTCCAGGCGATAACATTATCCCGCCCCTCTTCCTCCGAGCTGTCTCCGGAGCTGTCCTCCTCAGACATCGCCTCTGGACCGCTTCCAGACGAGTCCGCGGGGATCTTTTCTGGGAAGAGACTGCGGCGCCATGTCCAGAGAGGCTCCTTTACTTCAAGTATCTCAACGGTCTTGCCCTCAGGGACAGATCTTCCACGGCTTCCCTTGGGACGTTGTGGTTTAACAGGGATTATGTGTTCCTCTTCCAGTTTCTCATCATCTTCTTCCTTTGCTGGTGGTTTTTCCTCCTTTGGTTGGGGAGGTATTTGGTATGGAGGTCTAATCTCATCTTGGTTGATCTGGGCGCTGGTGATGAGGCTGGTGTTGAAGCCGGAAGTGTTTTCCACATTACAAACAACTAAAAGAGATCAAACGAATTATTTGAGGGTTTGGAGATGTAAAATATGAATGGTATTTGAGAGCTAGAGGGCAGGATTTTATAGTGAATAATGACATTAATTTGGGTCTTTTCCTCGCACAAAGATGTTATGACTACTAGTCATACTATAGTATGAAACTTGAATTGTAAGAAAACTATTTTATTTATTTTTTAAAGGGAAACATGAAGGCCCATCTCTAAACCTAACTATCAGTGGAGGTTACGAAAATGTAACTTCAAATGAGATTGTTGAAATTCATATGATTTAGACACCAGTTCGCCAGAATGTGAAATGATTTTGGGCATTTTTAGAGCTGAAGAAGTTACTCACGTCTAGCGATGAGTTTGTCCGAGCTCGTTTTGTCTCCAATGGATCTGATCATCTGAATCTGATATGCTTCTAGCTGCTCCTTCAGCTCACATTTACTCATGATCCGTCCCTCAGTCACACTGGACACCAGCAAAACCAGAACCAACGCCGCCAACATCTTCACGGAGAGAATGCTGTGGATCAAACAATTAATAGCCTACAGAAAATAAAGAAATCCACTGAAAGTGTACATTATTAAATCAATATCCTCTTTAACAAGTCACTCGATGTTCACTTCCGACAGCCCGCAGGCTGTTGAATAATGCTATAACATTATATATATATTATATAACAATATAACATTAGATTATCATCCATTTAGCCCGATCTCATGAAAATGCGTCTCAATGGCACGATTTTCTGTTTCTATTTGGCATACTATATATGCAGAAATGGACAGAAATTTTATATACTCCAAATGTGTATCATATGCATGCAAAACTGCATATTATATGCGCGTCAACCTCGTGCGCATTGTATGCACACCAAAGTCGGTTTCTGTATATAAATAGCATGCAAAAAAAAATATATAAAAAAATTATACATACATAATTTTTGTTGCTATTTATGTGCATTTTCATGAAACTGGTGGGCCTTAACACTCACTATTCCTGATGGATAAATTAATTTAAATTAATATCCAACATTTTTTTCTCACAGATTCTGCAAAACTGTCCAATGGTAAATGATAAAATAGCACAAAAAATTGATAAAAAATACAAATAAAAAGTCCCCAAAATTGGCTCAAATGAACAAGGACAAGCGAATGCATCAAGATGTTCTGTTCATTACTCTCATGTTTTGTCCTCAGCCAAATCAGGTCCAGAAATGGCCACGGTTGTCCTGGGTGTGTATTTGAATGAGATAAAAGGAGAGCCCCGCTGCGCTTAAGTAGTATAAGTGGGCAGATGTTTATGTGCTGATAACAGCCCAGCAGACGTGAGGCACATTTATAAGGAGAGAAAAAGCTTCACTATCAGCCCTTGTCAAAGACACACACGGGGTGACGCTTTCCTCTGTTTCAGCCTCAAATTAAGTCACTTTGTGAAGAAAAACACTTTAAAAAGAGCTCCAACTGACACATAAGTGCTCCCAATCTTTTTAAGATTCAGCTTAGAAAATGTTACATAAACCACCACTACTCAAAACAAATGAAAATGTCATTAAGTGATTCTTGATCACACCCAGTGCCTGTCAGAGTAAATAAACAATGTTTTTATTAAAAATCAAATGTTCAAAAAATGCCAAGCACAACTGCTTGGTCCTTACCAGAGGTTCAGTTGAGAAGATGCTTGCTGGAGATTTAACACTGGTTTGCTGGTGGTTCTTATATACACACCTGTGACCTGTAATCTTATCAGCACTGTACGCTGGTCACACCAAGACTAATATTTAAGACAGGCAGGTCAACTTCTGTGACAAACGCTTCATTCTTTCGCTGTTGTTTTACCTGTCCTTCAGTGTACAGTGTACTTAAAGGGTGTTCGAATACAACTCTAGCTGTCACCTGATAAGAGACCCTTTTAGTGGGTATGTGGGTTATTCAAATACAGAGACGAGAACCACTAATGCAAAAAGTCAATAATCACACCACCACAGTATCACACAATACACATATACACGTCTGTTTTAAATGCATAACTTTATAAGTGATGGTTGGATATTTTCCTTTAGTGTTTTGGTACAACACTTTACACAAACCACAGAATTGAAGTGTTACACTTTAGGTTTTATTGCCTCGAACGTTCACAAAATCCCTCCTTGTGACAACAGTAGAGCATTGAAGAGGCTTGTGTGGAGATGTTATCTGCAGCCGTGGCTCTGGAATGTGTTTGAATCATTTGCACTGCTGAATTACTGATCAGGTGCTCCCCAGAGAATTCATTTGATTTATGTTGGTGGATATTTCGTTTTGAATTTTTGTAGATGATTACAACATCAGGAAACAGATGGACTCATTCAATCAAAAACACATTTCTAGTGGATTTTGGAGAACATCTTAGAGAACAAAAATGTCCCTTTAGGTTTTATAAGTTATTATGGTGGACAGAACTGCAATAATCAAACCGTTCTTGCTGCACTAAGTCTGATGTCAGTTTCTGATGGAAAAACTCTTAAGAATAAAGGTTCTTTATTGGCGTATGGATCCATGAAGAACCTGTAACCATCGATGGAACATTTCCACAAACTTTTATAGTGGTAAAAGATTCTTTACACTCTTAATAATACAAGTTTCACGCCATAGAAGAACCATTTTTGGTTCCCCAAAGAACTTCTCAATCAACAGTTCTTAGAAGAACCATTTTTTCTTACAGTGAAGATTTTAATGATCAAAAGAACCTTTATTTATAAAAGTGAAGACTGTAAAAATGTTTTTAACACTAAGAAAATAAATGATTCTTTCATTCATGAGATGTTCTTCAGGAAACCAAAAATGGTTTTCTTTGTGATATGGTTTTCTTTTTTCTTTTTCTTCTATGGCATCTTTGTGAAAACCGCTTTTAATGCTTAATGCTGTGTCTTGACTTGTCAAGCTGAACTATGGTTAGGTGCTCAGCAGACGCAGGTTTGATGCATGCAGACTTTGTAATAAAACGTCACATTTAACAACCGTTGTTTGTCACCTGCATGCTTGAGTGAACCAGACCTCAGCTGGGGTTTTTAGCTGACCAGAGATAACTCTGATCTAT